>JAHBCN010008510.1:0-38409 GCA_019359885.1 Listronotus oregonensis | reverse complement strand
AATATTTTATTAATGGTTTCTTTGAAATACAGCAGGCGCATTTACGAGTCCAAACGGCATTCGCAAATATTCAAAGTGACCATCAGGAGTTACAAAAGCAGTCTTTTGTACAGACTTTTTCTTCAACAGGAATCTGGGATATCCCGAAGCAAAATCCAAGGCCGTGAAGAACTTGTTGCCCTTGAGATTGTCTAAAAGATCATCGATACGAGGAAGTGGCAGCTTATCTTTTATAGTCTTGCGATTTAAAGTTTCGTAATCTATGCACATTTTTTCCCTCTCCGTTTTTTTTTTTTACCAACAAAATAGGACTATTTTGGGTAACCAGATTTTTGGATAATGCCATTTTTAAGAAGATCGTCTACTTTTCCACGCACGATTTTACGTTTTGAAAACGGAAAAGGATAAGGTCTATACGTAACAGGCTCATTATCGCCGTTAATCGAATTTTCGTAACAGTCGTGTCCCCAAAACTTCTCCTAAAGAAGTTGCGAAGCAATCTCGGACGTTAAGTAACCGAAGAAAAAAGTAGAACGTTGACAATCGCTTAAATTTGGATTAATTAAATTATTTACATCACCCATGGTAAAATTTTCACATTCCTAACACTCGTCAACATACATTGTGCCGTACTTATAGTACTACCCTCGTAGTGAGACCACGCAAGAACCTATCCTCTTCATAACAAACATTTTTCTGAGACATATTAATTATCGGAATATAGCAATTCTGCAAATTAATAACACAAGGCAAAACAGCATGAATATTATTATCCCAGTCTCGAACTCGAAAATCGATAAAAATATCTTTATTGGTTTAAAAAATGCTTATCCGAATATAAGGCAATATGACCCATATAATTTGGCGGAATAACAGTGGTTTTTTAAACCACATAAGTTTATTTTTTCAGTCAGCAATTCATTTTTTTATCTGCAGTGACTTCGGCTTGTTTTAAATAAACGTATTTGGTTTCCTCTTACTGGGACCTTTTTATTTTTATTTTTTAAATAAACGGGTTCCGATAATAAGAGGCACGTTTTGGGCGTAATCTGGAACAACGAGAGCTTTAACGTCGGCTGACGAAGTCAACCTTTTGATTAATGGAGCATTTTTTTTGTAATGCTTTTGCATAATCTAAGTGGTCAGGAAGAGTCCTCAAAATAAGTTGTTTCATTCGGCCCACGTATGAATCAGAGATGGTAAATTGTGGTCCCAAATTTTTTGGGCCTTTTCCCACAAAGGCGTGACTGCATATGATATAGGGTTTCGTCATTTTATCCCAATTATTTATTTCTTTGATCTGGTCAATTTTTGCCAACCAGAGCGCTGCAGAAATATTCTCATTTTCGGGAAAAAATTTCTGAATACAGTCGGTTGTTATTGCTAACCGCCTTTGCTGAGGGTTACCAAATCAAACCCATATTTTGTATGATTCTCCCAATCTTGTTATTTGACCCCTCATAAAATTTTTGCGGTTTGCGGTGGAGTAGCGCTTTTGAAACTGTCGGTTGCCCTGAGCCATCGGAACTAGCACTATTTTTTTGGAGATGTCCCAAAAATTTCGAGAAGGGCAACCCCGCAATAACACCTACACTACAAGGACAAAGTGCTCCGATGTGACGTCACCCCGACGGCCGACCGAACATTGATGCTGCTACTGGCATTGCAAAAATTTTTTTATATTTTAAATAATTGATTGCAGTATTGGCGATTAACATAATGAAAAAAAAATTAATAAATAAGAAAAGTAATGAAAAAACAAATAATAATAATTAAAAGAGTGTTAACTGGAAAATATGCCCTTGACACTATATTTTAATTATTAAGTGATGCGTATTTTTACATTCTTAGAAAAAAAAATTCATAATGTCGATAAACATCAAAAGTAATAATATCATACAATTTTTATTGTTTTTTTGGGGATAAGTATAAATTCCCAAAAAAAATCATTTCGAATAAGTATTGATTTTCGTTTATTCCCTTTCCCTAATCGATTTTTTTTTTTCCACAGTAATTTTTAATTAATGTGTTAGAAATACAACTCAATAAAATATCAATAATGGTTTTTACGGAGTGTGTATTGCAGCCTTCAAAATATATTGGGGGTTCCTGTTTAACGAAAATTTTAAAAAAATTAAAATTAAAGGTAAAAATGTTTTGGGAAAAAATTTTTTAAAATTCATTTTCAAAGTTTTATCCTTTTTTGAAATATTACATAAAAAAACCACTATTTGGACAACTGGATCTCGAGGATAATGAAGACCACCCCGATTTAAATGATTTATCGGGTTTAAAAGTTGTCTTCAACAATAAGTTTTCATTGTAAATTAAAAATTTTTGGGGAGTATTACTTTTAAATTTTTTTTTAAAGCTATATGACTGCAATAACCCGCTAAATAAGTAATTACAGACATTTTTTTTAAATCGTCTATATCGGTGTCTTCAATGATAATATTGCTAAATTTTCATCTATTTTATTAGAATAACCCTCAACGATGCCTTCATTATGATCAGGAAATTCGTGGGGTGATTCATAAAATTTGAAAATGTTTAAAGTTCCAAAATTGGAAGATTTTAATGTTAATATTGACGAATTTAAGTTTTTTTCGATTCATAAAGTTGCCTTATCGAGATATGATAACCCCCCCCAGCCAATTGTCTGTTTTTCCAAAACGATTTTCTAAAGGATCGGTTTGAAGTTTTCCCCAAAAACACATAGTTTAAATTTAGTTCGTAAAAAAAAATATTTAATAATTGCCCTTCCATAAACAGTATGAGTTAAGGCAGTGTGAGTCTGCCTTGTTAGTTTGTTAGAAATTTTTGCAGATTGCCAAGTGTCCCAAACCCAAATTTAAACATTTTTTTCAGAAATTCTACTTTTGGATCATTTAATTTATCTTTTAATATAGGTTCCTGAAAGAGATCCCCAAACCTTTCCTTTTTTTGTGGTGTTTTTACATTTACAATACTCCACCAATTTATTAAATTTTTAAAAAAACTGCAGTATCTTGTGAATGGTTAATATCTTTTTCCCTATTTTTTTAAGCCCTCAACAACAAATGGATTAAAAATTTTTAATGCTAATTTAACATTTTTTCGTTCTAAACGGAGGGAAAGAGTTTTTAAAATTTTAAGGGGTAGCCAAATTTTAATAATTTACCGTGTTTTTAAATCGTGCAATTTTTTTAATGGGAAAACGATGCGATTTTTGACCGTCGGAGCCGGAAAAAAATCAGGATAGGTGAATGCCTGATTCGGTTTTAATTAACCATTGGTGTAAATACTTTTAAGAGGTGGACAGAATCAAACAAATAGAACAAAAGGGCTTTCTGGATTAACAGGATGTTGATATACAATGCTGAGTTCTTTATTTAGTGAAAAATTAGACATAGCTTTCCCCCTTTTTTGAAATTATCGCTAATACACAAAACACTTTTTTTAAACCCAAAATCCTCTAAAGAATTATAATAGTTTTGATAAAATTGAAAAGTAACTGATTAATTTTGATATGGGGCGATATGAACAACTTCTTTAAAATTTGAAGAAATACTAGTAACCATAAAGGTATACGCAGATGTTGCTAACGAATCACTATTATTTATTGGCGCTCCTCCCAAATTTTCCACCTTTATAATCTAAATATGGATCAATGTGAATTTCATCCATAAGTAAACTAACATATTTGTCTTGATCTTTTAAATATTTAAAGATTTTTTTGGCATATTTTAAAAAAAACTTTTTCATCGATATGAGGATCAGTTAAAAAATTATTACAGACTCCTTTAATTGTTTGGGGGGGGGGGCAAAATTATAGGTCCATGATTTCGTAAATATCTATATGCATGAGGACTAATTGTATTTTAAATTTAACAAAAAAAACCTAGTGGTAGTAGAATATCTATACCGTTCTTTTGGTAATGTTCGCAATTTTAGCTGATCAGAAATAAATCAATTCCTTGTGATAAATTTTCACCCCCTATTTTTAAGTTTTTGAGGATATTGGACATAAAATTTAAAACACGATTAAGCTTTGACATATTTTCTGTATTATTTGCTTGATTATCAAGATTTTGATCAAGATTATCATAATCGGGATTGGAATTATCATGTTTGAAATCGTTCCGTCTAAGGGGAAAATGTAATCATCGAGTTGTCAATTGTATCGAGTAAATTTCTTATTTCGTCCAAATTACTTGACAAAAAAGGTGTTTTAGCATTATTTATTTGAATACTCAAAAATTGTCCATATAAATATGTATTTACTTCTAAATTCTTAGCAATTACAACAGCCCAAGTAATTGAAGGTCCTGGGGATGTTCACTTTAAATAGGTTAAGCCATTCTGTCAGTTACTGTAAACCACCCCTTACCCAAATTAAAACCCTGAAATAATTCTCGAGTTGCTCGAAAGTTTCATAAACCGTAAATTTTTTTTGCGCTAAATATTCTTGTTTACTTTCTTCTATTGCCTGTTGAAAAATTTCACCCAATTCTTTAAGTTTTTCATTTTTTTCTTTTTCGATGTGAAATGTTTTTCGACAAGTATTTTGGCAATTGGGAAATTTACTAGGTACGTTTTTGCTTTAATCGTGGCAAAGTTAAACTAACTTGAAAAAAATCTCCCCTTTTCGTATCCTGTTGGGAAATTTTGTAAATAAAATCGCCTTCCTCAAAAAAAACACTCACACACTCGGCTATTGTTATTTGGAATAAAATTTTCGGATGAATAGCCGTTAACCACTTTCTGCGAAGATTCTCGTCTCTGGGAAAACGAAAATCGGGATTTTTTCCCCTCAAATAGTTTCCTTTACATCCAGGAACACAGCACTTATAAGGCATTTTAAAACTACACTGTCGTCACTTATTTAGTACAAGAAAACACACCTTAAATAAACAGTTCAAATTCAACGACCGATTTTATTGAGGGCGTTTATTGACCATGCGACGCGATCCATATTGAAACACAGACCTGAAACAGGGGGTTCTCTAACAGGGTTGCCAGATGTTGCCTCTACCAGCAACATTGTATAGTACAGCCAGTAATGTGTTCAATTTAAAAAAAAAAAATTTTATGCTCAATCTGGCAATGTCGCTTTAAAACGTCAACCCGACCGGGGAAAAGGGGTGGTGTTATTGGCAGATGTTATTGGACAGGGCGTAATAAGTTAGGTTAAAATCGCTAGGCCTCAGAGCGGCTCAGCATCGGTTTTAAGTTAAGCGCTTTGTCCTTTATTGTAGGTGTTATTGCTAACTGAGGGGACTTTTTGGCGACATACCTAACTGTCGTTTATTACCAGATGACGTTCGTAACTGTCGCTCAGGTGACGTACCTAACTGTCGTTTATTGCCAGATGACGTTCAAGTCGCTCGGTGACGTACCTAACTGTCTCCTGTCCTTGCTCGTAGACGTTCCTTTTAATGTCGTGATTTCAGGCTTGTCTTCCTTTCCCCACTTTGAATTGATACAATCGGCCGCCAGCGTATCCCCCCCAAACGTACGAGAGTCGGCTCAGATTTCAAATTTAAAATATTTACATTTGTTTCCGAATTGTCACAGCTGCACAACCGGAATCGACATAACCATTCATACTTACACCCAGAAAGTTGCATGCAGGTATATGAACATTACTAATACTAGGACAGCTCTGAAGGCACAATTAATCATTTTGAAGTTAAAAATTGGTAAAAAATTTGAGAATGAACATTTCAGGATAACATTGAATTAGATACGCATGATAAACATGTGTGTTCCATTTTAAAAAACATTTCTTTATCACCAGCTTGTGCACTGTGCAGACATAAAAATTAGTTTAAAATGTGTGTGTGCAAACATGTACTTCAAAAAATCAAAATTGACGGGTCTGCAGCCATTTTTATTAAACTTCCGATCTAATTTTACGGAAATTATCCTGTTATTACTAATGCACTGTATATTGAATAATTTCAATTAAAATAAACCAAAAACAACTTCTGAGACAAACGAGACAAAATGAGACGAGAAGGAGACAAAACGTTTTGTCTCGTCTCGTTCTGACCCCGTCCTCGTCTCCCCTGTCTCGAAAACATATTATCTTGAAATTCTTGAGATTGTATTGAGACAAGGCTTTATCTCTGTCTCGTGTCCGTCTCGGCGGCAACCTGAACCCCCAAAGTCCAGCGTTTTCCGATCTTTTTGCCGTAGTTTCACTGACCAGACGGTTCGGGCGTTGCACAGAATAGTGCCAGCCAGCATTAAAAATTTTTAATATATATAATATAACACAAAATTATTTTTATTATATATAAGTGATAATGGCTCTTGACTTAGTTTTCACAAATAGTTAGTCGAACTGTTCTCTTTAAAAAAACCAAAACACTCAAAATAACAGATACTAATAAGAACTTTTCTCAAAAAAAATGCCATATCTGATAACTGATCCACCAGTTTCACAGATTTCAAAACGAAAATCTCCATGGTACATGGAAAAGCCTTATTAGAATTGAGGATGACTGGGTTAAATAGATGACAAACGAAAACATATATTATTTAAGTCTCGTCGTTCGACAAAAACACAAGTTGATGGTTTAAATATATTCAGTGACTTTCTAAAATTAATATACCAGAAGTTAATATACTTGTTTTCCTAATATATGGGTTCCATCCCTAAGGTGAGCTTTTACGGCTTCTATTACCACATTGTTTTATAAAAATTATCTCTTATTCATAGTTTTTGTATGCGTGAACAAGCAAAAGTCAGAGGAAGGTAAATCTGGCGAATAGGCTGTATCTTGCAACTATTCGTACTTGAATCACCGATCTTCGTACGGTTCTCTTGGCCAGGTATTCGTTGTTCTTGATTAAAACTACTTTTCTCTTCTGTGCAATCAATTTTTCTACGAGTTTCTTTATATCCAGCCGGATATGAGAGCCACAATGGTACGTACCTGGCTCATTGTATTGCCAGATTTGAAAGGAAACAACCGACAAAATTCTTTTGTGTTTCAAAAAAAAAACTGATGATAACACCTTTTTGGTCGTCGATTCCTGGACCTTTTCAGAGTCAGAATACTGGATTCACACCCACTTTTTCAAAAGCATTTTTGCTTTTGATTCTGCACCCATAGTAGCTGGGTGGCGTGACTTGTAGGATATGGGGAAGATGTAAAGGCTTGATTACAAAGGAAGCAAAATCTTACAAAATATGTAGACAATATCGATTTTTTAGGAAAGCACTTTTCTGAAGCTCTCCACAGGCAAGCTCGCCACTGATGGTAGTGGCCCAAGTTTTATTAATAGTGATGAAACGATGGGTATGTAAACCTTCTCAGACCCTCTCTAATGCCGCCAAGAAACCAGTCATGTATTTTTGTCCATTGTTCACGGTGAGCAATACGTAACTGAAATCGTACAATGAAGAAACCAAGTTCTACGTATTGCTGTCTTCCATCATTTACCGGCACTAATTCCGAACGAACTACGATAGCCACACAAAGTTTAGTTTGATTTGAGGCACACCTGTACTGTGCTGTTCACCACGTCGCCCATATATCATACACGCCTATCTGATGAATACAGACAAAATCTCTGATTCATCCGTAAACAAAATATTGGGACCAATCTTGAATATTCCAGAATTTTATGCTGTTCTTTAGTAGCCTGGTAAGTCTCCTTGCTACTGATGTACTGGAAAACGTGGACCTAAATAGCACCTCTGGCTGCAAAACCTGATTCCTTCAGCTCTATTTTTGAACTGTCTCAGCAGGCATTAGATCGAACATTACGTGAGCAGCCAACAGGATCTGTTTGAAAGTCTTCTAGCGGTGTAGGCGCCTGGTTCTAACCCTGCAGCCAGACCCTGTAAATAACGATCATCTGCTGCTGCAGTTACCCTTCAAGTGGCTCTTTGTCTGGTTCTTTTTGGTTGTGTCATTGTCCTGCTCTCCTGGCGATCGATTAACAACTTCTGATGTGGCGGTGCTTTTGCTGGAACCCATTACCCCAGCTGACGCACTTGACTGCACATCTTCTATGAGCAATGATTTTAGCGGCTTCCTCATTTGTCACATGTCTTGAAGAACTGGAGGGCACATCTCATTATTACCCAAACCAATTTAAATTTTTTACTCGGGTAGGGCTGAGTCTTGCTTGGGTGAAAACGCTAAGATTCAATGCAATTTAACACAGTGAATGATTCACGAACATTTTTGCTTCCTGAAATGCGTAAGAAATTCCGATCATTTCTTACAAAACTTCCTTGTTCTACCCATGACAAGAAATCACAAAATATATTTTAAGCATACAGATTATACAGATTGTCCAGGCACAAAATTCAAAATACATCAAAAATACCTGTAAATAGATAACACAAAACTGAACCAGCACAACAGAGTGCAACAACGCTGGGCACGTATTGCCCAATCAAATAGTACATTAGAAGTAAAGACAAGGCTGGTTTAGTTCTTATTGTTTTTAATTGGTCACCATTAGGATGTTAATAACAAAAATATGATGTGTTTCCCACCAAAATTTTTTGATGGCAAACTACAGCTCAAACCACGAATTTTTTTGTGGACTTTTCAGTTTCAGGCGAAGAAATTTAAAAAATTAAAAACAATGTGCGAACCGAAGTGAATTTAAATCTGTATGAAATGGGTCCCGACACTGTTAAACCTAAGCCGGTATGGTTTACATATAATGAAAATACAACTAGGCGTTTTTCCATAACCCACAAATAAGCGCAAGAAAATCACAGGAGCAATTGTAATTAATTGAAAACTCTTTGTTTGATTTTAAAATCATAGCATCTGGCTGTATAACATTAATGCAAATGAATTTATACATATTAGATCAGACAAGAAATATTTTTTATTTGTCATTGTAAAATTGGTACTATATGCCCAGTACAGTTCATAAGGCATTAGTCCGCTGTGCGATATATAATCGATTTTTTTTACTGTACTGCAGCCGGTCAGCTCCGGACAGTTTCTGGCAGCAAAACATAATAATGTTTGAAGAATTGATTAAATAATGCCTAGAATATCTGCGCATTACTAATATAATAAGAACGCTTTGTTGAGCACTGATCCCCATTTAGCTATCCTTCTCAGAACGTCTCATATCTCTGAACTGACTAAAATCTCACACTTTAACCATTACTACACTACTCTTTGAGATCTAAACGAGGATTGAGGACTGGGGACAAGGAACTGATGGTCTTCCCGATGCGGCAAAGCTTACGTCCAAAACTGGCAATGCGTTTCTTTCGTATTGCTCTATTTAGATTAGTTTTCCACACCCTTCCTTACCCTTCTAATAAACTCGTTTGTTCGATTGTACGCTGGTCGATTCTTGCGCCTGTTTCTATCCTTGCAGTACTTAATAGGCCCTTCTGGCCTCCACTGCCACGATGAGGAGATGTTCTGACCGGTTGCATCTGGGTATGCACCCGGTTGTATCTTCCTTTAACTATAAGCTTAGGACGCGGCATTTGTCAAGTCCGGAACTGCATCTCACATTCCGGAGAACTCCTCGACGATTTTGAGCATTTGCTTGAGCCAGATTTTTCGTAGCTCCCATCAGTTTGGTTGGTCATCCATGCACAGCAGATTGTGATCTTGAGCCTATTACATCTTTTTGTTGTTCCTAATGCTAAAGCCATACTTAGTTGAGTTTAAGACGGCGTGAGAGTGGGTTAGACTGCAAGGCAGAATCACGCATGACTTAACAACTCACCTGGTAAATATGCACCCCTTCGTATTGGAATAGTGCCAGTTTAACTTTATTATTATTATTATAATTATTATTATTGTATTATCTTGTATAACCCACACTATTTCACTCCCTAACGCCTACATGCTGATGTAGCCTTCCATAATGATGTGAAAGATTAAAGGCCTTATAACTGATGCAAAATGTATTGAGCTACACAGAGACCACAGGAATAAAAATAGTTTTAAACACAAATTTTGCCTTTTTTTTCCTTACCTGTAGGCTGGAAAACTTTTATCACGTTCTTGAAAGACTTATTGTCCTGCTGGATTACAGCCTTTCATAAAATTACATTCATCCTCTGGAAAAGGGCTTGGTTTTATTTTTAGTTAGATAATACTAATAATATATTATTATTTTTTTATGTTTTATTTAATTAAAAATAGTTTCTTATTTAATAAATTAATTTGGGTAATTTTTATTTCTTGTTTTTATGTGTTTGAACGTGCAGTGTCTCACAGACTCTAGATGCAAAGTTGGAAAATTATCGCGACGATACTGCAAATTTTAAAATTAAACGGAACTTCTTAATTTAACCACATATAGCAAGCCTGTATGTTATGAAGATCTTTTTTAACATTCTTTACCAGAAGAAGATTCATTAACAATTTGTAAAATAAAAACACTCATCAAAACTAATTTATTAGAACAGACTTTGTAAAAATAGCAATGTATGATTGAGGCAAAAGACAATTATAGTTTCTACTACATAACAAGACAAAATAACGCTAAATTTTTTGTAATTAGTTTGGGACGTTTGCTGCATTTGAGCAGGCGTCCATAGCAATTACGTAACTGAACGAAGTATACTGACAACTCATGGCAGGCGCGCGAAGTCTAAGTAGATCCTGGCGGCCTCTGAGTTTCTCCCGTTCCTTTATATCGATGGGTACAGTTTCCGCCGGGCGGAGAACCCAACCATACATAGAGTTCTTCTAAAGAGTTCCTTTATCATGAGAACGGTGACACCAGCTTCATTGGCTTGAATCTGATGCGCAGTTGTTAGAATCAAAGACAATTCCAATATACGCGACATGCCGTCACTTCTTCCCACTACGCCTGATATCGCGGAGCAAATGGCAAAATTGCTGTTTCTGTCAATGCTGTAATAATGTCTGGAGGTGATAATAAAGTACTGAAGCATCGTTATGTCGGTGGATGCAACCACTACAGCATGCACTCGGACAGGCTGACAATAAAGTGCATAGTGTTTGGGTTGCGTTTGTCGACAGAAGCTCGACAAAAGGTATCAGAATGTTGAAAACTGGGCTTTGCATAAACAATGTGTTTATCACCCCATTCCTGGCATGTGTTGAAGAGGAAACCCTATTTTCCTGTAGACTTGAGTCAGCAGATTTCAAACCCAAACGAGCTTTTGAGATAGATTGAGTCTTTCTATGTTTCGGTAAAATACTCCGTTGCGGCCTATTAATGTGATCTTCTAAAAACGATCTGCTGTTCTACTTTAACTTTCCAGCAGTTCTTGACGGCCTTAGACCTGGCCTTTACAGCGACTGGTCGTCGCCTGACTATTTGTAAAATCGAGACCGAATTTTTCCGCTGCTCGCCCGCTGCCTTAAATAGAAAAACGCCCAACATTAGCTGTTTTTGTAGTTCAGCAATGCAACCGAACGAAGTATGATGCCGACGTTACAAGGCTGCTGGATACCCGAGACAGAGCAACTGAAAATGTACAACTCAAAATCACCCTGTAGCGAAGAAACTATGTGCTAGGGACAAATCTGTTTGGTGACCTATTTCGTTTGACAAAAAGTAGCATGGTGCTCATGAAAACCGCATCTTGGAACTTCATCATAAGTTTGAGAAACCCCGTAAACACATCGAAAATAGGACACCATGTACAGAACGGGTCATGACAACGATATTGTAATCGATTTGATAGTCCGTTCTGGCTTACGATTTAAGATCCTTAGTGATGACTACAGCCACGGCGCACGGACACATTTTTTCGCCCATAAATCTAACTTTCAAACCGCGCAACCAATACCCTTTACAGGTCCATATGAAGATCAGTGGCAGAAACTCTGACTGAACGTCATTTTATATTAGCCAATAGTAGTCACAATAACTTTTCAAATTTTCGTAATTTTACAAGAACTCTAAACAACTTTCCCAAACTACAGGTATTTTGAAAGCTTAATAACACACACGGATTTTATTGCTCACAGAACCTGAACCCATCCGACTCAGACTTCCAGCCAAGCGAGATCCCCGACCATGATGCCGTGCAATGAGGAAGGGATTAATACATCGATTGGGGTTGAGACATATATCAAAAAGAAATAAAGTAGTGGTTGGTCTGAAGCTTTTAAACTCAAAAAAAGAATCGATTTTATGAATTAGAATATTAAAATTATCATTTATAGACCTCATCCAGTGCCCATGTGAATTTAAACTAAAATTCGTATAAATGCTACAATCTTATCAAAAGACAAATTGAAACTAATTTTTTAGAGATATTAGCAATACATTAGACAATGAATGTGGACTTTGCAAACAGCATCTGAACACCTTCCGAATACAACACTTAGAATATTAATAATTATTATTAATGCAAAACTGACCAGAATTTTCTCGAAAGTTCTTCCTGTTTCGACTATATTTTGTTAAATTAAAAACTTCTTAAATATCATTTTTGCCAATCGTCCACAGACCCCAATTGATTCATGACTTCGTTACCTAGAAATGCTTCTACAAAATTACAAATCAATAACATTTTCTTTAAAACAATAATAAAAACAAAAACATTGTTTAAATCACTATAAGCTTACGTTTAACATAATTTAGCAACTTGATAAAGCAAAATCAAGTTAAAGTTGTTGACATTATTATTTAGCAACTTAACACCTTAATACAGTAGGGGTTTAGCGCAACCTTAATTCTGCGAAGAGGAAAAGGCTTCATTGTGGATTGGATTAACAATAAGCCAAAATCTTTTATATAAAAAAACATGAATGAAAATTAGCAATCTCCATAGAATTTTAAACTTTACATGTGTTTTAAAAAACAAAAGTTAACAATTTATTAAACATAAAAACTAATTGATTATAAAACCTAAAGGTTACAAAAAAAATAAAAACTCCCTCCAAATAATTTAAAACTGTGTAAAGGAAATTAAACCTAAAATCGCATGCTAACATTTGCACTATAAAGACCAAATGAAAGAGAATGGCTGCCAACAAATTAAAATGACTGGATACGTTTATTGATTTTTTATTAACTTTTTTAATAACAACGGTACAGAACTTGCATCAAAAACGAAAGTTATCCCTAAACGATAAAAAAATTCTTCTTACACTTATTTATTTAAAACAAACAAATGCTTTATCAAAAATAAAGGATTAGAACTAAACTACAGAAAGTTGATGACTTGGCGGCACTAAAGCCGAAATTAATTAAAAAAAAATATATAGCAAGTTTCTGGCTGCTTCCCAAGTCTACCTAATTTATAGATCGTTTGCTAACGGGTTTTTTTGTTCCGCATTTTAATTAGTTAAAATTATATCAATTTTTAAACTAAAGATATAAAAATGTTTAGTTTTAGACAAATCTCGTAATCTCGATCTTTTCTAAAGTTTAGAAACGTTAAAATACCCTTTTAGTTTCCTATTAAATATAATATCTTATCAAATAGGCAATATAGACAATTGGATTTTAGGAGTTCCAAATTAACGCAGGATGCAGGAGCAAAACTTAACAGAAAAAAAAATTGACACAATGGATACAAAAACATACAGCTTTACATGTCTCTCGTCGTTCATGAAAGCCTGACACAGCGGAATTATCCAAAACAATGCGTTGGTATCAAAAATTCACAGGATTCAAAACTGATAGAATACGGAATAATCTTCGTGATTAAGAGTTTGTTACCCTTTTTATCTAGAGTATGGTTTTAAACGATATTTTCCTATTATCACAGCTGCTACTAGCATATATTTTCAACACTACAATTTCCTTTACAAACATCATGATCTGAAACATTGCAGAGCCAGATTTTGTTACTATGGTTACTTTTTTAAACTTAAAAAAATACAAATAATTTTAAGAAAAAACTAATTTTTGTCTTTAAGTGATATGCTTACCTCCTAACCATTTTCTTTAACAAAATATATTTCAAAACAAAAAACAGATCATTTTACAATTGCTATATAATAACAGTGTATTTTTGTTACAGGTTTCGAATTTTAAACAAAAAAACAGCTGTATAGCTGACATTGAAGCAAGGCAAGCAAAAAAAACAAGATAATTAGACATCATGTGGTGCGACTACTCTTAAAATTAGTTGTGTTCAAAAATGGTTAAACATGTTAGAGGTAACTTTGTAAAGCTGCACTCTCACCAAGAAATGAAGATATGTTTAAAGAGCCAATAAAATTGATCAGTTATATTCATCCACAGTAAGGCCATAACGTATATAATATTAATACTTTATTTTTATTTATATTTAATATAAAATCATGGTACCACTTTTACACAGATTTTTTAAAAACATTTAGGATTTAAAACTGGGTAATATTAATTTGAAGAAAACCTTATAAAGATCAAGGATAAACAAAGTAAATAGATTAAACAATTTGTTGACTCTTAAACAATGCGTAACTGAAGATGCTAGTATGCCCTTATTCTGAGCCTAGATAAAAAAAGTCACTACTTTAAGTATATAACTGAAATAACCAATGCAATATTTTTGAGTATCATAAAGCAAAGTGGATAATAAAAATAACAATTTTATACAAATCCTATTTGTATCCGAGCAATAAGCCCTATAGGGAGTAAGTGGAGCACTGAATATATTTTGTTAACAGTTTGGCACTTGAACAATTTAGGACCAGAGATAAGACTATTTGTGTTGAACATAGCCCTTTTACAGGTCAAAGAAGCCACTGTTATCTCGATGCTCTACCAAGATTTAACATTACTAAATTCATCTCACTTTTGTAAAAATAAAACTTAAAATTTCTGATTTTTATTGCATATCTCTGAATTTTTTAGTGATTCCTGAACGGCAACATTGGAACACATATTTGTAAAGTAATTTTATTATTTAATATACTATTTTGTGGTTTCACATCCCTTAAGCCATGGTTTGAACTTTATTTTGCTTCTTTATATGAAGGTCTACTGAATGAACAGCCCCTGGGTCTTTCACAAATGAATGAAAACTTTCTTACGATGGTCTGTTTATGTAACTTTCGATGAGGTTATTTTGCAAAACCATTTTGAAATACACACATATCGGTGTTACATTTCTTTTCCTTATGATACTGCATCCTCCTTATTTTTTATATTTTTGTATGGCTACAGACCAAATAAGGTGAGCTATTGTTATATTTCTATACCTAAACCGACATTTCTGAGAAATTTAGCAGAATCATAATTTAAAATCAGTTTCACACCCCCAACATAATAGCTGCTCGTACCAAATTTATTGCTTAGCTCGGTTTAAGTTATCACATAAAGTTTTGCCATAATGCAGAGTGCTGTAATGCCTCAAAGTTTAGCATTTATTAGTCACCCTTAAGTTACCGAACACCCCGCATTTAGTGGCTCAGGCGACCGCGGAACTAAATTCCCTTTAAAACTGATATTAGCGCATCTATTTTTCTTCTGCTTTACGCAAAGGCATGACGACTTGTCATTTATCTAAAATGAAATGTATTGTAATTAAAAATCTTTTATTGGGGATTACGTAGTTTCATAGCATTAAGTTTACTTAAAATAGATGAACTGCGTGAAATGCGTGCATATAAACGATGATTACATATTTCAAAGAGATGTTTTTCCTAACGAGGACGTGATAGCATAGAAGAAAGTATTGGTCGCCTAATTGCCGAGATCTAAACATAAATGTTCTCTTGCCTCGGAAGCAAATGTGAACAGGCTTAGACCTTCATAACAACGGACATTTAACAGACATTTTTACTTACTACAGTGACGAAAAAACTTCAATATTTTGAGAACTCCCTTGATCAGCCCGGCAGCACAAATGGTCTGTTAAACGTGAGGAATAATTGAATACGAGTAGTTTATTTTTACCACAAGTCTCGATACATTTGCTAAGAAACAAGGGCACGCGATCATACTTTTATCCCCAATAGACAGTGTGCATTCTACTATATTTCGATCCTCAATTTGAAGAATGCTTATCATTTTGAAATGACATTAAATTGAGCACATTTCTTACCTGCATTTTACTTGAGATACATCTTATTTATCAAAATTTAAAACTTGTGCTTTTACAGAATCTATGTGAGTCTTAATAAAAGCATTTTAATACAATACACAGTGTTCCCATTTTTAAGATAAACATTACAACATAAAAATGCCTTCTATGACTAAAAGCAGTGAAGAGATAGGTATAGGAAACCCTTATATGGTTTTAAAGGGAATTTAGTTCTCAAGTGTCAAAATAGGTTGCTACTAAATACAGGGTGTTCTACTTAACTTAAGGAAGTTATTTAATAAAATGTGTTCAAACCTTTAGATACCTTTTTTTTCAACACTCTGTATAATATTGGGCTTAAACTTTTATGTAATAGCAACTCAAGCCTTGAGCTCAAGCACAAATTTTAATTATTGAGCAGCTCGTTGCATGTTCCTTTATGGAATGTAAAACAATTTTTAAATTATGGTCTGTATTTTTTAAATTCTCTCTTAATTTCTTATAAACGGTCAGTTTTAGGTATAGGGAAATATAATAACTTACCTTATCTTGGTCTATAGTATCTAAAATACAAAAATAAGGTAATCCATAAGAAAAATATAACTTTGATATGTACTTTTTTAAATACCCTGCATAATTCAAAATACTTTCAAAATATGCTCCTATGGATCCACACAGACTGTGCTAAGTCTCCTCAACTTGAGCCTCATTCCCTCATGAAACTGAGGCGAATGCCGTGGCCGCCCTGTATATTTTTGTACCTATATTTCATTGTATTGTATTCTAATAAATAAGGTGCATATTTTTACTTAACATAGCCCAACTTCCATTTTGACTCAAAAAAGACCTCCAGGATACCCTCGTCACTGGTTGATCTCCTCAAAATTAAATTTTCAAACAAATACGATGTACTTCTTACATGTTATTTGTTTTGCCAGATCTGTTACAAACCCCACAGCGTTCATTGTTGGCTCCTACACCTTCTGTAGAGGGGCATGAATACCTTAGAGGGCTTTTCATATCCTGTTGTGAAGCGGTCATTTTTTTAAAAGCTTTAGCATACTTGGGCCAATGAGATAACCTTCTCCTGTCCTTGGCTTGGAGCGTCATTCAGCAATACGTAACTGAACGAAGCACACTGAAGTAGTTACTGCATTACTATTATATACATATTTTAACATTAAACAAACATCAACATTATACACAAGTTTACAATAATATATCAGTCTTGTTATATAAACTAATATTAACAATAACATAACATAAAATACTTTCATAACTCTTCACGGTCACGGCTTTTGATACGTGCACAGATCGATGACTCAATGCTACTAAGATTATCTAGTTTCCTGTTTTAACCATAATCCATTGCTAATGCAAATTGAACTGAAGTTAACAAAATTTATCGTTATGTTTCATCTTTAGCATGATGTGCTTTTAGCCGAATAGAGGCTCAAAATCTAATAATCCAAAAACACACAGAAAGCAACCAGTTTTTTTACTTTTGCTATTTTTGCAAACAAACATAATACATTTTGCAATTTCTAACCACTCATTCTGTAAAACAATATATATATTTTAGTTTTAGTACTATTCAAGTTATAAAACAATTTTCACTTGAATTGCTTAAAATTAAATAGCAAAGACAATTGTAGTTTCACTATAGAACCACAAAGCAATGCTACCACTACAGAAAACACCAGCTTGAAATAGCAAACAATGAAAATGTTAAGACATTCAATAAAAATTAAAGGCATAAACTTTAAAAAAAATTAGTCATTAATATATTGTTAAAAATGGGAAAAGAATCGATCGTGATCGTTCACTGGCAATAATAAATGAATATTAATTTTTTTGTGCAAACATCAACCACAACATATTTTAATCAAATCTCTAATTCTTCCAAAGCAAAAATTTTACATAATTAAAATTTCTTAGTATTATACAAGCAAAAAATATCTTTATTACAAACGAATTTACCTATTTCCTACAAGTGTAGAAATAATTCTAATTACTGTTTTCATTGTAATGTATTTTTCCTCTGATGGACGTCGTCTAATGCGTGAGCGTCCAAATCCTTATTTACCTCAAAATTCCAGCACGACTTGCGGTTCATATAAAACTACAATTGTCTTTGACAAAAGTCATAAAAACAGCTAAATATACGGTTTTGTTATGACAATGATTATGTCACATTCAAAAAAGATTTTAGAAATAAAAATGATACTGTAACTCAAGGATGACAACGTTTATTTTAGCCCTAGCGGGTTAAACCCATTCTCGGTAAGTGGTTTGTTAGTTATTTTTGACTTATACAAGTCTTTCTTTAAGATATAGCAAGAACTTCAAAGGTTCTTTGCACCGCACAACTTTTCATATTGAATCCGATAATGATTTATTGTTTAGATTTAACAATATTTTAAATGAACAATATTTGTAAATGGTAAATTTAATGTAACATATATACTTACTTGTCAATGATCATTTTCATCTCCTCTACCATTCAAACTTACTGCCTGTAACGTATCTAATTGCTGAGCAACTTCCTCAACCCATCGACAACACCAATCAATTCATGTAAATGTAAGGAGGCTCCGGCAGGAGGGACACTGAGACCTTTGTCTGCGTGTCATCCATCACACACAACACACCTGACAGTGGGGACAGTGAGCATCCTATGCTCATTATTATGAAGCTAACGAAAACTTCTGCGGAGAGTCTGAAGAAAAATTATTCACACACTACTCTAGTTAAATACGTAACTGAACGAAGTACACTGAAAAAACAAGACGTATTGCTGATCCGGCCGTCCACTAGACAATATAAATAAAATAGTACTAAGTTTCCATCCTAAAATCCTCTAGGATTCTGGAGTACTGGGAGAGATCGGGGAAAATAATATCATGGTTTGGAAATATTGTTTCACTCTTTTACTTTTACGAAAGTTTCATTAGATTTAAAAAATAAATTTTAGTAAGTTTTTTACGAGCATATTATTGAAAAAAAGATACAATACAGGCAAATGAGCAAAACTTGTTAGTAAAAAGTATAAAAATTGCAAAAATAGATCACTATTCAATCGATCTTGTGCTTGCTTAGGAGGTCGAGATCCTTGGAATAGAAACTCCCATATCCTTATTTCATAAATATTGTAATTTGGTAATCCATTTACATTAACGACGAAATTCACTAATGGAAGACATGTTAAGGTTAATACATTTTGCTCGATTTTTTTGTTCAAAACCTCACCAGAATTATATCAACATATAAAATCTGTTAGTTTTTTAGTTCCATTTCAGCCTCAAAAGAGTTAGGGCAAGACCTTTCTTTGTTAAGATAGTTAGATCTTTAAATAAATTTTTTGATTCGTTTAAGCAAGAAAAACGTTTTTTACCTTTATATCGTCGCCGGCACATAAAGTCACGAACCGCTTTTCACATCCAAATTTTGATAAAACGTTTTTATAACTAAGCTTTTTGTAAAAGAAAATACACTACAGGGTGGTTGAGCAAAACAGTGTGGCAAAATTTAGGGGAATATTCCTTGGACTATTCGGGTTGATTATCTTCTGTCCCTGACGACATTCAGTGGCGCCTTTCCAGGAGATACGGGCATGAAAAATCAATTATAACCATATATTAAAATTAGCATGTAATGTTTCTTAACCTATAAGATTCCTTCAAGCAATCCTTCCTTCCAACGATGTGAGAGACAAATAGAGCTGATGTGAACTTAAATGCACTAGGCTTAATCAAAATCGTCATGTTGTACAGAGGAGCTGATTAAAAATCATTTCCTGAGTTCATAAAACACACTGGTCCAAAAACTCGAAAAGGGCTTGATCCCTTACACCACGACGATACCGCAAACCATTCAAACAAAACAAAGTCATCGCACTAAGCGGCAAACCAGGCAAAGACCCTTCCACCGCAATAGATGCAGCCAATCGCCCTCTTTCTAAGGTCTTATAAGATTTCTTGATGAATAATCTACGCGAGGTTTTTTTTGTAATAATCCGGTCAGCGAAAAAATTCCGCGATAAAGCAGGTTCTATGCTGTAGCCGAACTGCAGCCGATCAAGTCCTTTCTTTAACAACATTTTCATTGAAATGATTCTCAAAAGTTGAAACTCAAACAGCAAAGTAGCTTTATTGACCTGACTTGCGCCTACGACACGGTATGGAAAGAAGGTCTCACTAAATTATACCAAGATGGTACCACGCCGCATATTTAATAATCCAATAAATCAAATGCAAGAGTGACAGATTATTCCGGCACCAAATCTCAATGGGAAAATCCGCACCAGTGGTGGTCAGCATAACGGTTACCCTGTTGGTCGGTACTATCGCTGCTTTTGTTCAACATCTACACCTTAGAGGTTCCTGCACCACAACGTCACGCAAATTTACTTATGTGGATGACATGGTCAGGTATAAGCAAATAGCGAAACACTGGAGAACGGCCGAAGTTCACCGAAGACGACCTTAACACACATAACAACACCATTTCAAAAAAATGCGGCCTTCAACCGAATCCCCACAAAGACTTGGTAAGGTTACGTGGTTTTCCATCATCTTAAATAACCTAACTACATTCTGAACATAGAAAGGTAATGAAACCAGATACAAAACATGCACCTAAACCCTGTAACATTATCCTCTCTTTATGCAATACCAGATCGCGCACCTGACCAAACAACATCTATGAAAACTGTAAAGAACAAAACCTGCAACAACATCATCCACAAGTTGTAAACAGTTCCCCAAAAGGAGCCAACCGCAGAAACAGTAATCAGATAAATCAGATATCTATTCAATAGCTGAATAATATTAAAATTCAGTCTGGCCAAACAGTCACCAACCAATGTTTAGATGCACAACTAAATCGTTAAAAATGATGACATACATGGAACTCATAAAGAGCCACGTCAGTTCACTTGGTTCTGCTTGGAGCAACATAGCACCACCTAGCATGACGGTGCTAGCTGCCTTAAAAGCTCAGTACCAGAAATGCCAAATGAATCCATCACTGCCTATAAATATTGACATCGACTGTTAAACCAGTGGCTACTCATGGCTGGAAATTCTCGGTTCCGCAATAAGAAACAGCACAATCTTTAGGCAATTTTACAATCGATGAGCATTGGGATGACTAGAAACGGAAACGAAGCAGCCAATAACGCACACCCGACTGTAAACCCCACAGTAGTCGAAGCCCAACGGTTCTCTTTCCCGCCGAGAGAATGGCGTGGGTAGAATCTCAACCGAATCAGTATAGGTCACGGAGTATGCACAAGTCACTTAAATCAATGGAAGTACTACAGACAGCCCGCTATAAAGACAAATGCAACGCTGCTGAACAGACAGCACATGTAAATCGAACGGCACACTGAGTGTTCGAAGTTACGTATTGCTTTTGAACATGTTATTGAATCTCGATACACGTTATAGAGAACTGTATAAATAAACAAAGTGATCGATTTAATTATTATTTTATTAAAGAAAACTAGTTACTCATTATATAATCGGGTTTTTCTGGCGCAGTTCTCGACACATTTTATGTCACGTCTAGGCGAATACCTTCGTATACCGAATATGCACCAACATTATAATATTGCAAGTCGCGGAAGCAAGAGTCTTGCAGCACGGTCTTGGCATTATGAAGTCTTTGCACTAGTATCGTGAACTTATAAAAATTCTTTTGAAGCTGTACTACAAGACAGTAAAAAGCAATACGTAACTGAACGAAGTACACTGATGTTAACAGCGGTGGCGGGAACGCCCGCGTACATGTATTGTTTATTTGAGTACGAAAACAGATTTGGTAATCGCAACACAACAAAAACAACATTCGCCCTTTGATTTTGGGTACAACCTTATTGTTTGGATTAATATCTTTCGCCTTACAAAAAGTCAACATTCGCCCTTTTGAAGTTCAAACTTATTGTCGGATTAACATTCGCCGTCTCCAAAAATATATTGGTATCTGTTAAAAATGGTACTAAGTAACAAAAGTAGGTATGATTTGATGTGCAATAACCACACGACTTCAAACTGAAGAATTACATAAAAATATACAAGCTTGACCAGCACGACCACCACACTCCGTCGGAAACGTCATTTTAGGTGGGTAGGCCATCTTGAATGAAGATTCAGAAAAACCCCGTATTCTTCCCTCACATGATAGGGTTTTTGCCCTCACATAAGGATAATAAAGATTACATTTTTTCGGGAATTTTCTGAAGTCCTTATTTAGTCTGGTTACAGGTACTTTAGATAAATTGACATTTCGTGGAAGTGTTATTGTTCGAAATTTGTATCAAAATGGCTATTTTTAAAGGATATTTGGGCTTTCAGACTTGACTCTGTTTCACCACAGCCACAAAAACTGGTCCAGTTTATAACAACTTTCCCAAGTGAATCATCAGCTTGACATCTAACGTGAGAATACGAAAATCCTGGAATATTTCTTAAAGTCAAGAAAGTCGTAAAAATTCATTTCTACCACAATGTACGGATGTTTACGTCTTGCTAATTTTATAACTGGTACCATCTTCGGACTAGGTAAGAAAATAATCCTCCAGCCACCTTTGCTGTATTCCATTTCGATTTGCAATTGTGTATCGAATCTCGACCATCTCTGCGGCACGCTCTGTTCATAGTCAATGATTGAACGACTTTAATATTTTTATTAATTTCTTCAATAGCTATAAACATTACGCTGGAAGAACTGAATTTTTGTTTGTCCAAAACACTCATCTGAAAAGATCCACTACTTCAGCCCTTATTGTCACAAACTTAGTAAAATCTGTAAATGCATGATGCTATTTCTGACGCACCTCTTTTTTACTTTGAGTTTACCCCAGGTATAGCAATAATAGTCTTTTGATGCGAGACTGCTAAACTCGTGTTATAGTGAAGCTTAGGCGTTGCTTGTAAAAATAGTGCACCTCTAGGAAATAGGAAGATGTATGACCTGTTGTGGCACTCAAAAACAGCATAATATGTTTGTTGTCTTTTCATTGCTTCCTGCTTTACTATCCTGCTTGGATTTCTTCTTACTTTCTTTTCACCTTCATGTTTTTGAAACTCTAATAAGCTATTCCTTCACTTCGTCAAAGGAGCAGTATAAAGTATTATTGGTTGTGCATTGGTCCTTTTGGCCTATGGACTGATAGGTTCAGTTTAGTAAATACCTTTCGATAAAGGGAAAATATTATAGCAGGATCATCATCTTCATATTCTTTAAATACATTTGGCGCATTTGGGAAACTGAAAGTAGAGGGTGATAACAAGCCTTTGAAGAATCCGCGACAATAATGTGGATTCTACCTTGAGTCTTATTCTATGATTTGCAATATTCTTCAAGTTTGCCGTCGCGTCTTCCATTTTGCGGCCCTTCCACCTTCTTTCTTTCCCTCTATAACACCTGTATTTTTTTCTTCGTTGTACAAGTTCTCATAAACTTCTTTTCTCCGAAATGCTGCGTATTCAAAAATAAAAACTTGCAACCTGAATTCCTTTCTTCCAAATTAAACCGTAAGCGCCAGTCGCCTCTGGTATCTTTTTCAGAACTTAACTTTGTGATCCAGAACCAGTTTCCTAATTAAACCGCAATTAACACATTGCCCTTGAAGATTCATGAAAACTCGTAAGACCATAAAAACTCAGCCCTATCATTTCGTCGCCGTGATCATTATGAACAAGACATTTTCTTTTCCAAACCTTTACAATAATCAAGCTTTGCAGGCTTCCCTACAGTTTTGATATTTATTATTCATTGTATTTGGAATTACAAAACGGCAGTCTGTTGATTTCTAATTATTTCCTTCCTGTACACAGTCTACTTCGTTTTCCGGACGGGCCGATTCGACTGATTACTCTTCAACTTCAAAGTCTGCAGGCTTCAGAACAGACTTTCGTTAGAACTTGATTTTAGGCCTTTGTCGGCGCAGCCCAAATTTCGATTACAATGCGCAATAAATGTGCTGCAATATCATACCTGTGGTATATGCCCAAACTTCTTCCAGGCATCCAGCATATTCATAACGCTGTTGAACCTTTCCATTAAAATCACTGAAGGCTTTCAAATTGTCATCTTGCTTTTTGCTTTTTACTAGGTAAAGGTAATTGACGTCAACAACTTCGTGAATTTTACAATCCGGCCTTCCGCACAGTGGTGTCATGACACAGAAATTAATCCCAAAACCTTCAATAAAAATTGCAAAAATCTTACAGCACTGTTTAAATTCGCAATTTACGGAATCATTTTTATCAAGAATAGAGTCAGCAGAGTAATCCATAGTTGCATCTTCTAGTAACATATCTCACAACGGCAAAATACAAGGCAAGTCTTATACGAAGCATAAATTACTCTGAGAATGCGTATATCAGAATGGTCTAATTCCCTTCTAACCCAATTTTCTCCAAAGTTGTGGTTATTTAGATGAGTTCTGGCCAGCTATGTATGCTGATTTTAAATATGAGACTCTTCAATACCATATTTGAGTGTCTTCCAGTTTTGAACTAAATTCTTTTGACCTTTGAAAACGGAGATTATTATCCAAAGCAAGATTTTGTGCAAGGAAAAGAAAACTGTATTACAAGTGGAGAATTTCATCCTCACCTGAATAAATATTTTTAATAAATTAAATTATCGATGTTTTTTTTTCTGTTTAAAAATGACCCCGATAATTCTTCTGTCATTTTGTCAAAGCTACTTTTGGTATAGGCAAAAGCGACAATTCGCGATTCTTTTGCTCAAGAAATTTTTATGAATATGGGATCACAGATCGAAAACCAGCAGGTTTGAGACAAATCTTCTCATTCAGCTTTCTTCTTTTCAACAGGCAGCAGATATCTGTGTCTTTTCAGGCTCAAATTCCAGCCATGGGATTTCTAACTACTATACTCCCAATGCATCATATATTATGTATGGTAAATATTGATAGTTTTTAAATATCTGGCATATCTCCAGAACATTCTCAAGCTTTCTTCTGGAAGTATTCTGACTTTAAAACTGATTTATCAGATATTGGGTGGGGTTTCCAAGTTTTCAACAAAGTTCTCTTCTAACTTCAGGCAACGGAATAATATTCTCAGTATCTTTCCAGTTATTATCAAAAGCAAGTTTTTTCTAGAAAAAGAAAAAATTGACTTATTATAATAAATATTTATGATAGTTTCAAAACTTGTAAATTTTATGATATTCCAGGACACCAGTTACATTTCTTTTTTCTGAATTATGTTAATTTGGTGACTTCAGGATCGTCACTTACATGGGATTTCAACGTGAACTGGTGGAAGTTCTTTATTCAGATAGGGAAGATTGTCAGACCATCAAACTATTATCAAAGAAACATATTTCTTGAATAGAAAAAGAAAATATCACTGATAATAACAAATTATCACAAGCATTGAAACCCCACCTTGCCGATGCCTCCAAAACACTACCTATGCTCTTCAGTAGCTGGCTTAATTTTTCTTCCTGTAATACTATTTTTCAATATATTTATATTTTTAATGCAACTGTATTAAGAATTACTTTTTTCGACTTTTTTCGTTTGTCCATTACTTTGTTCTTAAATCCACCAATGCTTTTCTCCATTATCCCACAACATTCAATGCATCCATTTTTTTGTAAATGTTGTTTTCACCAGGAAGGCAATATACACTCTACGTTCTTTAAGTTCAATTTATTTTTGATAAAATAATCGCCACTAGTTCACAAACAGGGTGAATGTCCCGGTTATTCGCCCACAGCCGTTAACTTCAAGAAGAGTTTTCAAAGAGGCGAATATGATATTACGCCTGTTTGGAAAACTTCCTGCTTGTTACTCTGTTACATACGCCTAAACTTCATAAATGTACCATTTGCAGATTTTCATTGCTAAAAGGTATATAAAATGTACCTGCAGCTACACATATACCACAGTTCGCCACTTGAGTGGCTATTCTGCGTTCACTTTATTCGAAATAACTGATATGGTTAAACCATTTTTCATATTCTCGCCACGAATTTGCCGACGACTGTATGTGTAAAAACGGTTTTAAAAATAGACCAGCACTGTGCAAAAGGCATTATTTTTGGACTATTTTAGCTATTACACAAACAGTTGCACCATTAATAAAAACTATGCTACATTAAAGTATAACATTCAAAATATTGATAAATTTTCATAATTGTAATATCAAAAATAAAAGGCAAGTAATTATTTTAGCTGTCCTAAAAGTTGGAATCGCGGTGTCTGACAACTGTAAGCACTGACTCATTTGAAATAAAAAAACTGGGAAGTTTCTTTCTGTTGATAAACTCTTTTTCAGGTGGGTTTCAGTGGTGCGGCTCAAAAAATGATTGGAGGTCGTAACAGTTGACCGCGAATTTGAAGGTCATGGCACCGGTTTTATACAATTTATGACATACGTTTGTTGACGCCGTCCTTCAATGGGGAGACCGTTACGATCGAGTCGCAGCGGGTTAGTACTTCGACGCTGATGTACCAGGGCCAACCGCAGCCGCAGCATATATTACAATGGTTTGGCTAGAATATCCTCGATTTTCAGATTACGAACACGCGAAAATTGAAAGCAAAAAATGTTATGATTAAAGATATCGCTTGAAAGATAAAGGCTTCGTGCGGAGAAAAAAGGTAACTTTCATCATTGACTTCCGATGATGGTTTTTTTATAATTAAAGGTAAGGAGTAGTCATTTTTCTTTATTTCTCTTTTGGTCCAACTTTATAGTCAAATATTTTTTTAATAGAAACCAATTATCAAATATTTTGCTTGTATTTCTGTAATGCCAGGGCTTATAATAACAACTTATATTAGCATTAGCAAGGAAACATATAATACCTAATGATTGCCTTCATGTACTAGATTGTTTTTATAGTTCACTTTATTGAACCTTTGATTTTGCCATTCGACAACTTCTTGTAATAAAAACCCTGAGAACTGACTTTACATGAAACTTAATGTTTTAATATCCGTTCTGTTTTGTGAAATTTCGAAAACATTTGAGTTTTTCAGTTTGAACCAATTATGTAGGGTTTTTCTCCTGGCACTCTTCTCGTAATAAATATGTGTATATGTAATGAAAATTTTCTCGCGTAAATTTTTTTTCTTCGTCCCTTCCTTCATGCGGACTATAGACTTATCCTTCTTCTGCACGTCTTTACTTATAATGCTTCGCATCGTCTCTTTTCTAATAATTGTCATTGTAATGACACTTTTCTCTTCCTCAAGAGAATTTCAGGCCAAATCGATCACTGTATTCATTTCAGGTTATAAGCTAATCAGTATGACTTCAACTATGCAATAATCATAGAACCAGATCCTTTTAAACTAATCTAAACGTAATTGCATAAAAATAAAGACGCACAAAATAAAATTCCATTGCGGCTGCGACTGCAACGCAGTCGCAAGCCAGCTGCTCGAATCGCAAATTGAACGAAACCTTATTCTTTCCTCAGAACGCGGAAAGAGATTTTCGCAATTTTTGGATTTTTCACTTTTCTTTTGGGGAACACTGACAAAATGCGGATTTTGCGAAAATGGCTAATTTGTTACTGCAACTAAAAATATTAACAATTTAAAAATGCAGAAAAACTTTTTTAAAAACGCTAAAATTGTAAGAATCGTTTTATAAGTGAATGACACGGCATTTACCTATCACGAAGCCTGTTAGTTTTTTTGTCCGATCTCCTCAGTTTTTACACATATTTTGGTGTTTCTATTCAGAAATCAAATTAAAAATAATGCAAAAAGTTTAAAACATTACCACCCTTAATAATGTAATAAGTAAACCAGTTAAAGATAAAGGAGATTTGACCTCATTAGTGCTTGAGAGAATAAAGACAAACAAAATATGTTGTGGCTGATTCCTTCTGCAGGCTCTTAATAAAGAAGATGGAACAGATGACTCTGGCGATCGGCGACTGGCAGACATCCGGACCCTGACGTTAGGCGAGTGACTGCGAACCACCAGGGCGTAATGTTTATCATTATGGATGCAGAAAATAGCGGACGTTAATGCATCCGCATGCTTTTAGCTTCCGGCGATATGCGAATCGTTGTCGTCCAAGTCGTCGAAGTGGAACAGGGAAATTTTGTCGTTCTTCTACGGTTCATACCATATGTATCCTACTCCAGCGTTAATTCTACGTCTTTTTACGTAGATCTATTGCGGTACTTAAGCCCTTCCTGTAAACCTACGAACTTGTTCCAGTAGTATTTTTTATCCAAATTGCATTTTTCTAAATTTGCAAAATACTCCACTAGAACTGAAAATGAAAATTTCCTTTTTGAAAGATAAACCTTCCGTTTCATATTAACGCACCACGCGACAGGTCTCGCCCATAGAACCAGATCTGCGTGGATCAGGTAAAACGAAACGTCTTTTATTCTTACTTAACCTAAATTATATATTTATATATATATATTTATATATATATATATATATATATTATATAGTATATATATATATACATATATACATATTATTAGTTATATTCATGCTACATATATATATATATATATATATATATATATATATATATATATATATATATATATATATATATATATATATATATATATACAGTGTCCGGATGATGAATTTATATGTAAAAAATGACAAAATCTTGGGGTTGAAATTTGATTGCTTGTGCATCCAGCTTCCTGCTTGATTAAATATAATGAAGATGAACAAGATGTTTGGATGTTTGTTATTTTAAATTTTGAGGAAAGAGAAAGGTGGGATTTCAGGAAGATTTAAAAGTTTAAGAAAGAATATGCTGAATACCGAATTTCATAACCATAGGAATTCATCTTGATTTCTTTTGTAATGCTCTGTTTACCACCACTTATCCACACTAATACAAACAATAATTTAAACGTAAAAACCAAAAGCAGGCTCATGGCTGGCGAATTGCAGTATTCGGGCACACTTACTCTAAACAACTTTTTTCTTATAAACTTTTAAATACGCTTCAGAAATACTACTTCTACCTATAAAATTTTAAAATGTTCTTAATAAGGTATTGCTTTGATTTAAAAAAAATAAGTATAAGTAATTTATTCTTTTAATCAGCAGCTGGATGTCAAACGGTCAAACCTCTAACCTCTAAATTCTTGTCATTTTTACGTATTAAACGCATCACAATTTCATATATATATATATATATAGCATATATATGAGAGTATATATTATATATATATATATATATAATATATATATATATATATATATATATATATATATATATATATCTATATATCTATATATATATATATATATATATATATATATATATATGTATATATATATATATATTATATATTTCCAACTAAGATTTCAAAGTCATTTCTCGACATTCTTTCAGTTTTTGTGCTCCACTTAATTCTCTCTCAGTTATAATGGAAAAATGAATAGGAGGGGAATGGCGGAATGTTATCTCACAAAAAGTGGGTTACCTCCATGAACAAAATTCATTCAAAGAGTTTACAGAGACCTATTTTCAATAGCTAAATTGTAAATTATAAAATACTTGTAAGATAGAGTTTCATGAGTCAGAATTCTTTTGAAATTCTTCCTCAAGGACTTTTCAAAATTTCTAAATTATTATTGTTTATGACAGTGGTTCCTGTAAACTTTTTCTATGACGCCCCTTTGAAATTTGTAGGCAGTCGGGGCCTCACTTCCCTCGACTATACAAAACATTTTACTAAAAAAAGAGGGTGACACTTTATAAACATTTAATATTTAAAACACTTATTTAATCTTAATGCACATGGAAAGCGTATTTCCTTAAAATTGAAGTTCTTGGTTTTTACTTAAAAGTAATGCAACGTAACGTAGGTCACTGTGCGCAACATTAAGCCGGCTCGGTTTTTTTTTTTTGTTTACTTGATTAAAATAGAAAATTCTTTCTTTTAATAAGTAGAATGTTTGAGAATGGGTATAAAAATTTCAAGCTATTTCCATGATTGAAGGATAGATGAAGCTTGATATTTTTATCCAAAATGCAGTAATCACCAACTTAAAGTCACAGTCACCACTGAGGCCTGGTGTTTCTTCTGGGAAGATTTATACTAAAGACATATAATGAAGAAGATTAGATAGTTGAACATAAAATTTAAAGAACTTTAATTCTATGTTTCATCATTGTTATGTAAAATTAGACAAATATCATTTTCAAATTCAACAATGACTTTCAAAGGAAATATAATATTCTTGTAATCTTCGTTTTTTAGCAGTGTCGCAGCCACTGTTCTCTCCATACTAAACCCAACTTCGCAGCTAGAAAAAATTAAGTAAGTTTGAAACTTTGCAGACGACGTTTCCATATATAAATCTTGTTTTTTTTTACTTGAACTGATTTTTTGTTATTTTAAAGCATTTAGTACCAATAATTTTTCAGATGCGCTCTCGCGTCTCACTTGATAAGCTTTGTGCCTCCAGGAAGCGTGCGTCTGCAGTTTGTGTGAAACCACTGGTTTATGAGATATTAGCGAAAAACGAAAAAACTTTTTTATCTTTAATTATAATCTCATAATTTTTTATGTGCCAATAAATCAAATAAGTTGATCTTTACGAGTTTCTAGAGCACTACCATTTTCACCATTTTCAACCTACTGTTTTCAGACTATTCGTGATTTGACGTTCAACTTCCTGCCAGCACGACCTCCCAGTTCTCCAATGGTGTTGATCACTCTTTCTAGCTTTTCAGATGATCATAATGTTACTGGCACTTAGATGTAGTTCTCGTGGACTATCCAAGGTTAAATCAAAGGGTCTATAATTTGTTTGAAAACAAATAACTGAAAACCATATTTTTTATAAATAGATAATCTTTTCTGTTAACAGCTGTTGAGCATAAATTTTCAGTTGCTCGGTTCCATTTGACAAATTGTTTTTCACGTCTTAAACTCCTTTGAGCTAGCACAACTTATCATTATTTTCTCATATTTAAAAATAACAATTATGTACTATTCGAATTTGACAAGCGATAGTCCTTTAACACCGTTTATGATTATTTACAGTTTCTTCTGCGCGATTTTTTACACGAAACAATTGTTAAATATCGCTCGGCGCTCTATTTAATTGCAATTCTATCATATGCAATTAAAACTTAATCACATACTCCCGCCGAAGGATTTAGGACCTCTATTATTAATAACAAACCATTTAGTTCAGTTGAGAAGTGTTTCCTAGAAAAAAGTTAAAAGGCTTGAAAATATGGAGCGATTGACTTTGGACGCGAATGCAAATCTGAATAGTTGAAGGAGGATTTTTCTTTTCCAATAATACAAAAATAGTCCTGGTCTTATTCTATTTAATATCAGGTTTTAATTTTGCCAGAAATGGCCTCCATGCGACCTGGTTGAAAATTTTTAAAATTAAGGCGGCATTTGAAACACTTTAAAGAAGTTATTCCCGTAAAAATTAGACTTAAAGTAGTTTATCAACAGTTAGATGTAATTGTCGACTAACAAAATTGTTTGAAATTCGTCCTCATTGTATTATGCGGTTATTAATTAAAGTAAACAGAGTTTTGTTTTGAACTTCCTGGTACTTTTTAAAAAACGAATAGCCATTCTGTATTTTCTTTCGGTAGAATTCAATAATTTAATTAGAAAACAATTGGAACAAAAAATAAAGAGTTATCGAGTGATTTATTTTTAAATGGAGCCTCCGTATATTTTTATATCAATAGATGGCGCGTCAGATTTTCTGGTTGAGATGTTAAGTGAACCTAAAAGCTCTCATTCAATGATCGACGATGAAGTGAGGCAAACTGTACTATTATTGAATGTGCGTGGTACCCGCCATTCTGCAAATACCAAGCGCCGATTAGATATACTGGCGTTGTTCCGTTAGAGCGAATATGGTGGTAACTCATGTAAATTTTTCAGGAAGAATATTGTGTCTCTAATTATTTAGAAAAAAAATGCATATTAGGATTTCATTGAAGCACAATAAGTTCCACCCAAAATGAAAATTTGAGATGCCAACTAATCAGTAAGAGTAAACTGTTACCACGTAAATGTATTCTATTATGTGACCTGTACTAGAATCAACAATGAAACAACAAGGTCGATTATCAGTGACACTTAGGACAATAATTATAATGCTGACAAGCAACCTGAACAATTATATTTTGAATTTCAAAAATAACTGCATTTCATTTTAGTTCAGCTTAATTCTCTAACATAATTTCACATATGCAAGATTAATAAATAATGTTCACATTTGGGAAATCAATTACATTTGAAAATATTTAGGATTTAATCAAATGCTCAAGAGTTCTCCCTCCATTGCCACAGACAATAACCCAAACGATTATAGTAAAACTCATTTCACAAGCCAAGGTTATACATCGATAGTTTCGGCAACACTTTCAGCGGAAATAGCATTCCTTAGCTTGGTCTAAATTTTCAATATTTTATTGGTATAAAGCTACTTTTAAATGTCCCCATAGAAAAAAAATTGCTCTGGCGAAAGATCCGACACTTTGACTGGCCAAGATATTGCGTAGAGTTCGGGCCTATGATCGTTATTAAATTCATGTTATTATTCTCATAGCAATAGCCTGTAGTGTGCTGGGCGGCTATCCATTTGATACTAAAATCTCAGATTACCGATGTTGTTCAAAGCAGGCAAAATTTGTTCTCTAAAGTTCTGAGTAATTGGCACGTAATGGGTCATGAAAATGGTCCAGATGGTGGCAGAAAATTCTGCAAAACATGATTTCTTGTGGATATTGAGTCCTGCCTCAACAAATCGATTTTGGTTTTAGTTAGCTCCAGTACCGGTAATTTCGAATGTTGGCTCCTGTTTTTTCAATGTAACAGTATTTGTCAAAGCAAATATTTTGTAAAACCTCTGTCAGTGTTTGTCCTTCCATCACCCCCAAAGCAAATTCCTGTCGTCGTATTTCGTCTCCGGTTCCCTAATTCTGGTGTCTTTCGCAATTGTGTACGTGGTATTACACTTTTTGCACCGAGATAATATAGTGTGTGGTCTTGTCCAGTACGTCCTCCAGTTGTCTCGTTACCGTTTTCTCGGCCTCCTCTGCCACAAACAATGTCCAAAATCCCTCTGTTTTAGGCGAATTTGTCTCTGATTTTCAATGTCGATTTTCTTCACATTTGCAATTACGATTACCGTGCCCGTAGCTCAAATCTTTTTACCGTCCACCCCATTGTCGATTTATTTCTGGCGTATTGGCCTATTGAAAATAGGCTGCAAAACACGTCCAAAGTACTTCTCGATAAGTATTTCGATAAAACCATTTTATACGATTTTTTTCTTGATTTGAGTAGTTCATTATTTAAAAATGATGTGACATTGATCTGACAACTTAAAAGTAAGAGGTTAAATAATTTTTCTGGCATTTTATTATAAACTTCTAATAATACAGGGCTCGGTAATAAAGACAGGAGATCTGCAACTCATTTTTACATTTATCTCTTAGCTATGACTGAGAAGAGCTTGAAATTTGTACACCAAGTACGGGCTGTGCTTCAAAACCTAATAACATTTTCCCCTTAAAAATAATTATGTGGTTTAATATTGACCACTTCCAAAATTTACGTGATTCTATGCCCTGCCTGATTGAGCAACACTGGCATATGTTTACTTATAAGTCCTAAGTGATGTCCCACAACTGATGATTCAAAGGATTCGCCTAATTGACAATATTTTATTATTTTTTAATATTTAAACCACTGAACTTTAAATAATTGCTGTAGCAAACAACAGCATGCAAAATAAGTGTATGTCCTTAAAGTGGTGGATATAAATATTTATAAGAAAATAATTTAAATTTTTTGCCATTTTCTTCAAATCATCATTTTATGGAGAATCATTTTCCTTTGCCTGATTTTATCCTCAGATTGCGTATCTGTATCTGTGCATCAGCCGTATTAGCAGCAGGGTAACAAAAACCAGAAATGGGAGACGGAGAAAAATTTACATTAAAAATACGACAGGGTAGATTAATATATATCCAAATGGTATTAATAAAGAAAATGATTCAATTGATTATTATTAACTGATACAGTATTAGTAATATGGATAGCGAATACGCAACCGAGAAGTACAACATTTTAACGGCGGCAAGGTGCCATGGCTGTTTCTGTCTGACACCGTGTGCAAAATTCCTGGAGTATTCTTATGACATTGCAATTGTCAGTTATCTGATTCTCATATCATACATTCAGTACAGGAGCTCTTTATAAACAACAGCTTCAATGGCCCATAAACATAAAAATCTAGAGGATTTTATACTAAAAGACCATGAGGTGGCTAATTTGAGGTCCTGCACGTCCAATCCAGCGATTAGGTCGCATAAACCACACAAGCTGACTCTCACTTACCGGGTACTTTTCATCAAAATGGGCAAATGATCTCAGTAAAAGTCCGGGTGTAGATCCACTTGTTAATCTTGCTTATAAAATGGCCAATTAGGCAGGTCACCACACCCAATCTAAATTCGTGAAAATTGTTACTCGAAAATGACTTTCTAATAACGTGGGATTTTCGTCGGCCCAAAAATGTTCATTGTAAAGTTCATAACAGTTATCTCGTAGTAAATTTGTCTCTGTCCGCAACAAACATTGCAAAAATATTATTAGATACCATCTTATGAATCAACTACCTGCAAACATTAATCTTGTTTGAAAATCCCGGACAGCAAGAGCTGGACCCGGCTTGTATGTGATGGATGCAGAGGAGGTTTCTTTAAGAACTTTCCCAAACGGTTTTTAAATGGGGCTGATTTCTGCTGCTGTGCAATCTACTGGAAATTATTTCCAGCTGACCTTCTTCTATCGTATTTCAAGTACAGCTATTCCTAATTCAGGCGCTTGTTACAGCTCTCTGTCCCTACCACCTGTATTTTATTCTTCAAAACTCCCAGTTTCACATAACCTGTAAAAAAGGGTTCTAACGGTTTCTTTGGCACATGTGAATTACTCTGTTAGACATCTGTCCTAAGTAAATTCTGGCTTCTCCCTCCTGCATTTCTCATTTGCTCTATCCATAAAATAAAGTGCATGTCAGCCATTTCAGCGTTAATAAAACTATTCATGATGGATCACTAGCACTGACAACCTTGGAATTTTACCGGATGGCGACAATACCTATCACCTTCAGGAGCTGGTCTCCAAAGCGGTAAGTAGGTATTAGATTCTCAATAATTTGTTGTAAAAAGCAGATGTGGTATGCCAAAATGTGTAATAGAAAAGTCGTAAAGTAAATGTTTATTTTCATAGTAAATAAGATAAGAGGTGAGTTTCATCTAAAAAAAACTACTAAAAAAAAAGTCATTGGTTCACCAAATCGTTTACGATACTGATACTTAAATATTGCTTTTTTAGTGTCAGAGACACTTAATGACAAATCGATTGCAGTCCCTGCGCTTAATGATAGTTGCACAATTTGCCTATTTACTTTTAAGGCCGAAAATTGTTTACTTTGGAGCGTACGCAATTGAACGTTTGAAAAAAACAAGCCACATTACTTTAGAAAATAAGCGCAGTTAACGCAGATATTTTTCCCCAAGACTCAAACTTATTTTGATTTGGTAAGGTCAAAATCTTTACCCAATTTAATGCCTCAAAGACATGAAATATAAAATAAGCGTCGCGTTCCTGGAAGTCTTGTCAATGCCTTATCTGCATATGAGCGCCAAGTTCTGCGGCCAACAAAGAGTCGTTTTTAATTCTTGTCGGCGTTACTTTTGAGAATCAATTTCAACTACAACACAAACACATATCCATAAACTGGCAGATTCAAAAAAGTCTGATTTATTCGACCCAGAAAGCATTTCTCTTCTTCCAATTCTCTCCACACTTAAGACACCATCGGTACGTTAGTACCTTAGGCATCAACCTTCGTGTGGACTGTCCCAAGATAAGCAAAAAATAAAAAAAAATTGTTATTAAGTACACATTAGAACGTTAAGATATTAGTTACTGATTATATAAAAGAAAGCAAGTTAGAGTTATATCATGATTTTTGCTCTTGGCTTTCCAGTTTCTTTCTAATCGACGCATATCAAAGTTATGCAGATGGTCATTCAGTTTCTACCAAATTGAATGCTGGAAGTGCCCCAGGCCCATGCTGGCACCCACGCTGTTTCTACTAATATCAACGATCTTCCACAATCAATTCCATTGTTCTGCTGATTTATTAGCGGTAACAAAAACTTGAACCAGCGTCACTTGACTCATAAGAAGATAGTTCTCTTCATGCATTGCCACATGATCCAAAAGATCTTTAGTGTTAACTAAATAACGGAAATATTACAAAACACTAGTCTTGTTAACAAATCAACATAACAAAACCGTTCATTTAAATCCTTAGAAAATCCTCTTATAATCATGTTATACAACGTTGACAAACAGAAAAATGCGTGCTGAAGCCTAAGTAATGCAAAAATACATACCCAAATGCAATAAGCTGTTTTCTGAACCAGGAACGTTGTATTTCCTTAACGTAACTACGATTTCGAGAAAGTTAAGCTGAAGGAAATATAACGAAATTATTAGGTTTAAGGCGCTGCTACTGCTCAAGATGATTAACGTAAACAGCGAACGTAAGAAAAAACATAAATGTAGTAATAAGGGATGATTTTTGCTTAGTGGGTTATATATTATTTATTATAAAATCATTCTTCTCCATATAAGGCACTTGAATTTTTTTTAAATTCGTTTATCACAGTACTTATATCAATATTTGCGGTTTTCACCTTCCTGTTCCTAATAAATGAACCAGGAGATTTTCGAAACGTTCTTAGAAGTGTATTGTGGATCTTAGACTTGATTTTACCATACTCATTTTTTTGAGAAGGTGTGTTCGCGTAGTTTTTAAATCGAACTCATCAAATAATAAATTTTTCATTTCTTTTTTTGAATACAGTAACTTTTTTTCAGATTCAGTGGTAAGCCACGGCACCCACGGGCAACCCACTGTAAGTATCGTCTATGAGTGTTACTTTTCATACAGATAAAATAAACAAATTTATCACAAGCATAGAATTTCTGCCACAAGATTTTTTATATCGTCAGACAGTCCAACAAGGCCGAGGCTTCTCCAATACTTAACGTGACTGTTAAGTGTGGTGGAAGTGGGGAGCTTTATCTACACTAGACCTAAATTTGGAAAATGGAAATCTTTTGCGTGAGTTAAGATCTCAGGCCTAGACACTCTGAGATGATGAAATAAAAAAAGTGAAAACTTCGTGGCCCCTTACTGGACTGCAAGGATTTTACAATGCACTACGCTGCGCCTGTTGAAAGCTGTCAGAGAAATTATGATTTGGCTTAACCTCGGAGGTAGTGAAGTCGCGAAAATACCTTTATAAAATGTAATATACCCCCAGCCCGTCGGTGGAGGAAAAAAAGAAAGTTTTTCCTGCCAACGTGAACTAATACGCGACGAACAGATCTTTTTTGAATGAAATCAAGAATGGTAAGAGTTGTAGAAAATCCCCTTGCCCAGATATAAGAACAATATTTTAAAGATGGTCTGATTAGAATACTTCAGAGTATACAGATTAGACGGATAGGGAAAAAATTACTGGGTCAAAAAAGGAATTTAAGTTTTTTTTTGGCCCGCCAAAATGATTTAATTAACTTCTTTTTTGGGCACCGAACATGACTGGGGCTTGGGGGATTAAAAGGGCAAATTTTTTTAAGCCCCCCATTCAAATTAATTTATGGGCTTTTAAAAAAGATTTTTTGAATTGACCTGCGCTTGTTTTTTCCCAATAAGGGGTATTCCGGGGGTTTATTCTTTTAAAAAAAAAACCATAAACTTTTTAGGCAAATTTGTTACGATATTGTAAGTAAAAAAAATAAAAAACAAAATTATAGTCACAAATTTTAAAAAAACCAATAATTACTAAAATATGGGAAGGGTTTTTTTCAATCCAAAAAAATTTTTCAAAACCCAAAAAAAAAATCACACGGGGAAAAAATCGCTTTTGGGGAAAGGGTTTAAAAAGACAACGGAAAACGGTTTATAAAAACCGCACCGGGCGCAGACAAAACGGGCCCCCGGGTCTGTCAAAAAAAATAAGTGTTGCCACCTAAAAACCCGGGAATGAGGCAACACATAACAATTTTTTGGGGGGGAAATTTTTGAAAGGGATCGGGGGGGCCTTTTTTTATGAAAAGTTATTTTTATAGTGGGCCGGACAATTTTTTGGGGTTAAAACCCCAAAAATTGGGGCCCAAATTTAACCCCCTTAAAAATTCCTTTTTTTTAGGGAAAAGACACCCGGGTTTTTTAAAAAAGGGAAACCGGGAAACCCCAAAAAAAATATCTTTTCCCAAATTTTGTTCTTTTGGGGAGTTGATGTATTCTTTAAACTATTTCAAAAAAATTCCTTTACCTGAATATTAGCTTATTGGCCAAATTGCAACGGCAGTGCGCTTTTTTTATTAAGGGATTCTAATGATTATTTTT
>JAHBCN010008509.1:0-38795 GCA_019359885.1 Listronotus oregonensis | reverse complement strand
AACCCGCGCTACTGAACAGCTGTTCGCTTAAAACACTTTAACCGAAATGTTCATAGAGTTCATATTTAAAAGCAAAAAAAAACATGTAATGATTGATTTACTGTAAACAAATGATTCACAATAACAAACGCGTCGGGTGGGAAATTTTTGTCACCGAAGGGGAATTTTGCTCCTTGGGTCCATGATCACGGGGGGGACGGCACGCGCCATTTGTCGGTCCCATCTTTTTTTTCTTGTAAAGCGGCTTGGGGTCCGCCCCCGTTTTAAAACCCCCCATAGATTATTCCAGGGGTAAGCGGATGGGAATTTCCAGATTGATGAAAAAAATTCCCCCCAATTTTTTCCCATTAAAACTTTTGGTTTAAATTGTTTTTTTTTCCCTTGAATGAAATACAAACAAGAAAAAAAAATCTTTTGGAACTCAGCAGACCCGTTGACCTGGTATTGAAAATACGGTTTTCCCCAAAGGAATGGGTGGTATAAACCACCCGGTAAGTAGTGGTTATGTTAAGTGACGTCACGGTTACCAATACGCTTACCCCAAATTTTTTTTCCCCCGGGTTTACTTTAAAAAGTTTTTTGGTTTTTATTTTAAACTTTTTTTTTGGTTAAAATTAAAAAGATCCCCTTATTGGTCCCGCAAAAAAGTTTAAAAGAATAAAATAAAAGATGTACGGGGTGTCCCATTTTTTATACTTTTATGTAGTCTAGTAAATGAAGGGAAAGGGGGCTGAAAAAAAACCAGCGTTTTTTTAGCCGTTTAGCCACATCTATCCACGGGGGAAATTTTTTTGGATATCGACACCCTTTTTTTGGAAAAATATTTGTTGCAAAAATTTGGGGTTGGAACATTTTTGATTTGAAGGTGATCTTTTTTTTTTCCCCAAAAAAAAATTCTCTTTTGCTTTTTTTTGTCAGATATTCGCGGGAAATTTTTTTTTGGGACTTTGGGGGCCCTTTTTTCCGGGTTTCCCCCCCTTTTTGGAAATCGTAAAAAACCGTTTCTCGTCAAACATTTAAAATTTAAAAAAATAAATTATAACATTTTTTTTACATATTGTAATTAATTAAATTTATTTAAGCTGAAATTTTTTTTTTTTAAATTTTTTAAAAGGATAAAACAAGGTTTTTAATGGTCGAAATTTTACATTACAATAAATATTTTTTTATAATCAAAAAAAAGGTTTTTTTGTCAAAATGCATTATTAAAAAAAGATTAAAGCTGCTTAAATCATTTTTTATTGATTCCGGTTTTTAAAAAGGGTTAAATTTAAAAAAATAAAAAAATAATTTTGTATATTTAGTTAAAACGATTTTAATGAAAATGAAACGATTAAAGATCCAAAAATTTTTTTTAAAATTTATCTTAAGAAAAGGGGTTGCAGTAATTAAAAATTTAAATTTTATAATATTTATGCGCGATTTAATATTTCGGAAAACAAAAAATTTTTTAAAAATTTTTTTGATTGGGGGAAGGGGGCCCCGGTTACAGTTTCACCCCCAAAATCCAAAAAAAACAAGTTATGGACGTGTCACTTTTAAAAAAAGGGTAAAAAAAGCTTGATTTAAAAAATTTTCCCCGAAAATCGATGGAGGTTCAAAGAATTCGGATTTTCCCTTTTTTTTTTTGGGGTTTTTTAAAATTCCCCAAACCCCAATTAGATCAAGCAACGGTCATAAAATTCCCTTACAGAAAAACCTATTTAACTTTATTTTCCTTTCCCCCCTAACCCCTTTTACCGTTCCGGGAACTTTTTAAAAAATTAAATTTTTGGGTACTCCAAAGATAAATCGTCGATGAAAGAAAATTTTTCCCCGGGGGTGTGTTTTTCTTGACAAGTGAACTGTATCGCGCGGTTTGGGTTTTAAAAAGGCCCCGCCCCTTTAATATAAGGAATTATGGGGAAACACAGCAAAATTATTATAAAAATACGGGTTTTTAAAAAAAAATAGAACAACTCCTAATAGAAAAACCCTTTTTTCCAAAAAAAACACCAAAATGGGGGTGCATCGCCAGACGGGCCTTTAAAAACCCCTGTAAATTTTGATACATTAAAATTTGGCCCCCCTATTGAATTTACAAAAAATTATATTAGACCTTTTTTTAAAACGTTGATAAGATTAAAAGATTAGCTCAAATTTTTTTTTTTTTCTAAAAAAAACAATTAAAAGTTATTTAAGAAAAACTATTTGTAAAATCGTTTACCTGCATACCTTAATAATTTCCCCCGTAATAAATAAAATGCCCGTCAATTTTTTTAATTTTTTTCCCCCTTTTTAGATATTTCAAATGTTTTGCAGTATTAAAGAAAAATAATGGTTGTAATTATTTAATAAATACAAGTACATTGAACTACATAATGAGTTTTTTCCCTAAATAAACAATTTTATAGGAAGGGGAAAAAAACACTTAAAAACTGTCTAAAAAAACTTTTTAACCCCAAACATTGAAACAAAAAACTAATGTTTTTTTAATTAGATGCTCAAACAGACCCCCCTTTACTTTTTCAATATCCTAAACAGTTAAAAAAATTAGTTCTTACATTATGAAGTTGAAATGCCGATAGTCGATCGCACGCCGTTTTAAAATTAAACTTTTAATTCTTCTAAATTTTGATAACTTAAATTTGTATAAATAACATTTTGATATGACCCCAAAGGAAGAATCGTTTGGCGAAAAAATCAGGGGCCCCCAGCTGGCCAAGTTATGGTGAAATTTTGGGGCCTATAGTTAGTCCATTAAAAAATTTTTTAACATATTCCCTTCTTCTCTTTGTGTGCGGAAACCTCCATTTGAAATCAAATATCTTGATTGTCAGGTGCAACTTCTTTCAAGGGGCCCCCACTTTTTTGTAAAAATTTAAAAAAAATTTTTGTTCCTAAATTGTGATTTAAGAAAAAAGACCCCAAAATCCAATATCCAAAAATACCCCCCAAACGTTTCCCTTTTTAAAAAGGCAATGAGTCCTTGTAGATACAAATCTGTTTCTTTTTTTGCTCCAGTACCCCGGGTTTTTTTTAACGTTTGGTTCTTTTTAATGTGAAGGTGCCGTCATTTAAAAAAAAATATTGCGTAAGAAGTCGCCATTTCCATCAAAAAAAAAAAACTGCTCTTCGGATCTCATCGCCCCCCCCAATGTCTTTGATATTTGTATGGATATTTATTTTTTTTTTAATTTCGAAGTACTGTGCTGTGATTTTTTCCACAACTTTGCCAAAAAACCTGAACCTAATTCTTTTTTTTTCTTCTACATGAAGTAAAACATCTAAAATCGGCATTATTTTTTTGAGCCCCTTCCATCAAGGGGCATTTTTTTTTTCCGCTCTTTTAATTTGGATTTTTTTAAAAAAAAGTCCTTTTTTTTCAAACTTATGAACGATATTTTTTAAATGTTTCTTAAGGAATCTTCAAAAGGAAAAAAAATAGAGAACCTTTTTGGATACTCTTCGATAACTATTTTTTTCCTATAATACCATTAAATCGTTGTTTTTCCTTTAATACCGTAAAAAAATTTTTAAATAACCCAAAAAAAAAAGTAAAAACGTCAATTAAAAAGTTGACAAGACATTTTTTTTTTCTACTGGTGGATTCATTAAAAAAAAATGTTGGGGGGTTTGCAACGTTTTACAAAAAATTTTTTTTAGATAACTTTTTTTAATTTTTTTGAAAAAAAAATTTAGAATTGAGCTAATTCCCCTTTCAACGTCTTTAAAATAGTCCCCAAAACAATTTTTTTTTTAAATTCAATAAGGGGGGGCCCAAAATTTCAATGTATTAAAATTTACATGGGATTTCCTATGGCCAATTCAAGGTATACCACCCCCGGGATAAATTGCTTCCCCCAAAGTATATCACATATTCAATGAAATATTCGGACAAATTACCAAATTTTCGGGGTTCCCCCAAAAAACCCAAAAGACACCAGCCACCAGCAAACAATTTGTTAAGGGCTTTGTCAAATCCGAATTTCCCCCCGAATACAAAGGAAAATTTTTTTTTTTTCATCAATCTTACGACCATTACATTCAAAAAAAAAGGCAAGTTAACATTATTTTTTTTAAAAATTAAATTTAACTAATAACAATTATTACTATCCATTATTAAAAAAAATTTTTTTTTAAAGGGGGAATTTTTAAATTTAAAACCCAAAAGCAGTATAAAAAAATTTTTTAAAATTTTTTCCCTTAAAAACCTATCTGGCCCTTTTTTAACCCCCTTAAACACTAAAAATTCTAGGATAAGACTTTAATTTTTAAATAAGAAATTTTTTTTTTTTTTTTTTTTTTTTCCCAAATTTTTACCAGGCTTTTTTTTTTAAGAAAAAAAAATTTTTAAGCAGAAACTGTCTATTTTCTTGAATATTTTTTTTAACTTCTCTTTTCCCCTTTCCAATTACTTTTTTTAGAAATAAATTTAACATTTTTCATTTAGGTAAAAAAAAATTATACATTTATTGAAAACAGTTAATTTTTGCCTTTCTCATCTTATTTGTAATTTTTAGAGATCGGTAAATTTTAAAAAATAAACCTAATTAATTTAAAGGTTTTTTGAATTGTTTAATTTTATTTATAAAGGATTTTAAAAAATAACTCTCTTCAAAAATGAAATTTTTAAAAAAAAATTGATTTGGGCTAACCCACATTAACCATTAAAGTAAATTCGGCCCCAAAATCACCCAAAAAAATTTTAAATTTTTTAAATTTTTAACTAAAAAAGATCAAAAAAGAGGACTGAACTCTTAGTATTGTACTAGGTGTGAAAAAATAAAATAAAAAAAAAATACAATTACTTTTTAAAACATAATAGAAATTTAAAAAAAAATTTAAAAATTAATCAAATGTTCAAAAACCCCCCCCTTAAAATGGCTAAAAATACCCAAACCCCGATAAAAAATTCATTTCTAATTTTTGCTAAGTTGTTTTTTGCGAAATTTTATTTTTTAAAGAAATACCCGTTTTTGTAACTTTTTTGGAATTCTAAATTTTTTTATTTTTTTATAAATGAACTTTTTAAGTGACCCCACAGAAGGAAGTCATTCGGTGAAAGATCAGGTGACCTGTTTGGCCAAAGTATCCGGTACCGTGGACCAATAATATTCCTTTTTTAAAAGTTTTTTTGGGGTACTTTTCCCCCTTGGGTTATCCAAACAATTTTTTTAAAAGGGGCCCCAATTTGTTTTAAAAAATAAAAATTTATTTAAAAAGGTTTTAGCCCAAAAAAAAAGGGCCCGATAAATTCCCCGTCCTTTTTTTTTGGGGGGGATATTGTGTCAGAGTATGAACAAAGGATGTTTTTTTTTTGGACCCAAAACCCTGAACTTTGGTTCCCCATTTTAAAAAGGGTTAAAGGGGTCCTTTCCCCTTTAAAAAAACTTTTCCAAAAATTTCCCCTATCGTACCCTTTCCATTTTTTTAAAAAAAAATGTTTTTTTTCGCTCTTCATCTCCTTCCTCAGCTCTTGATTTTTTTTGAGTTTTACGAATAAAAATTTTCGGTTTTTTTAAAAGTGCGCAATACCGTTGTATGATGTTTATTTACCTCTTTGCCCAAGAACCTCGTACTAACCATTCTGTTTTCCTCCACACTCAGTAGCATATTAAGATTTTGTTCTCTTTTTCGGCTCTTTTTGGGGTTATCCCGGTTTGGGGAATTTTTTAAATTATTTATTACGTTACCTTTGGATAATTACTAACAATACGTTTAATAGTTGAAATGGACGAAATGGGTTGGGGGAAATAAAATGAAAATTTTTTCAGATACTGCTAAAAAAACTTTTCCCAAAATACCATTAATTATGGATCCACAGTCACTGATTTATTAATACTTTTCCTCATGTCAGGGACAATATTCTTTTTCCCCAGGGCCTGTTTGATTTTACCTGAACCGAAAATTTGGAAATTTTTTGCAATTGCTTTTTTAATCGAATAATTTAAGATTCCTAATTAATTTTGAAACTTGGCAAGGGATTTCCTATGTTCCGCTCGGCGACGACCCCCCGTATAAAAATATTCTATTTGAATGGGGCTGTTCTTTAGAATCAATTTCAAAAAAATTTAAAAAATTTTACGGAAATGTTTGAGCTACCATTGGGCAATTTCCCGGAATATTTACAATTACACTTCGAAAATATTTCGCCAAAGTCGAAAATAATCTGAACACTGCAATTTGGGAGACCTGTTCGCATCCCTTTAAAACAATGGGCCGGGTTCATGTTGGGGTTTTTCCTCCACTTTCGCAGTAAATTACACGAAATTTCCCCTTTTGCTGGAAAGCAGCATTTTGAACAAAATATAAATGCATTTTCAAACAGGTTGAGCATTATTATCGATATCATTAGTGTTAATTGATAGAATTTTATGGGCCTATTAAATACTAATAATTCTTAATATTTTTAGAAATATATAAAAACGTGACAGTCATAAAACCTTTTTTATTTTTCCAATAAAAATCCAAATCAAACTAAATCTTTGAAAAAATAATAAACGTTACCTAGAATTAGAAATATATATATATATATATATATATATATATATATATATATATATATATATATATATATATATATATATATATATATATATATATATATATATATATATATATATATATATATATATATTTTATATATATATATATATATATATATAATATATATATAAACCTCATAGTTTAAAAAAAAAACAATAAAAAGTTACGTTAGGGAAAATACAATAAAACCGTTCGTGCAATGTACACACTGCGTGCTCAAGGCCGAAATTTGGCTAGCGCAACACTGAACTCTTAGATTTCTGGTATTTTTTTAAGATAAATTTTAAGATAAGTGGTTCTTATGGACTACCTATGGTCCGCGGATCACCGGTTGGGAATCACTGGTCAAGATCTAATTTAAATTAGACAAAAGATCTGATTAGAGTTTACTCTTAAATGAGAGGACTGCTGTGGCCATTTTTTTATGAACGTCGAGAAACTTATCGATATATTTGTTCCTTATTATCTGGACCACCTACACATTTCCATATTTTAGTATGCAAAGGCATTTGCTTCCTACGAGACGACGCGCCGTGACGCCTTCCCTTTAATTTTTATGGGTCCTTTTTCCTTAAAGACGCTGCAAGGCGATAAAATAAAATAAATGGAAAAGGTAGGTCTAGCTCAATGAAATACGAGAATTTACTACTTATTCTTAATATATTGTACACAAAATCGAAAATTTTAACATTATTTTGGAATAAATTTTTATTTCCCTTTTACCCCAAAGAACCTGCGTGCCTGCCGATTTTAGAGCGCTCTCATGGTGTAACCGACTTAAAACCTTTATAAATCTAAAATTAATTTATGTTTATAAAATATATATTTATTTAGATATATTTATTCTCAAATAAAAATAAACAAATTTTGGAATTCTCAAATTATTATAAGCCAAATTATTATAAACCTACAGAAGGAAATAAAACTTAAGACTTAATAGAAGTATATTTATTCAACACAAGTAATGGTTTCAAAGTTTTTTTTTAAATAAGTTTATTTGGTCCATGAAAAACTAAAAACATTCCGTTATGTTTAACCAAAGATAATACCACTACCAATAGATGGTTCATTTAAATGGGGCGTTTTGAATCAGTTCGGAGATATCAATTCTTCCATTAATGCGAATAAAATTAATCGGAAAACCCCGCCCCAGCGAAACAAACCGTGCGACATTGCCAATTCGTGTTTACCTTATTCAACACGAAGCGAAAGTGTATGTTCTAGTCGCGTTTCATCACGCCAATAGTAAAGGTCCAGCAACACTGTTTAATTTTCCCGTTCAAGGATAGCGCGAAAATCCCCCTCGCGTTCCCAAAGTCCATTAGGGGTATCAAAAATAAAACTTGAATGGTTCATCTTATCCGAATAGTATTATCTTTGGTTTAACAGGGATATAGACAATAAATTATAACAAATTGCTTCAGATTCATTACCTGAATACTAACAAATTAGAAAATACAAAAACTACTGTTTAATAAAATATTCTTTATGTGAACGGGAAGTTTATTATAAAATTTGATGGCCAGATATCCCGGACCATCCTGACACCCTCTTTAGACGCCAAAGAGCCGGCACCAAACTCTGCTAATTGCGCGTATTGTGAAATGTACTTCTTTATGTCGGGTGTATTCTTCGAGATGCTGTTTGGAATATAAGATTTTCAGTATGAAAAGTGATGGCAGAGTTAGTACCTTAAGGTTTACAAAAGCACCCCTACAATCGTCCTATATGGCAAGCCAGCAACAATCCAAAAGCTTTCCTCGCATCCGGAAACCCTGCAGCACCCCACACATAATAACGTAACTCATTAAAGAGATAAACAGTGAAAAATAGGCCTGCCTCAAACCTCTTGAATCACACAATTCGCAAGGCCACGAAGCAGAAATGAACATAGGCCAACGGTTTGCAACAATAATCGTGTGTGCATCCCAACGAAGCCCTGAATCGAGGTATCACCAAGGAACATGACACTTGCCTCAGTTAAATGTTTCGGCATGTCACGCAACTAAAAAACTAAGAATTGCGTCTTTGTGGCATTAAGATATGGCTTGTTACATGTAAACCTGGCCCTCAAAAGAGCCTCACGCGAGACCTCAGGGCCTCAGTACAATCTCTTCTGGCGCAGAAACGTCATTGAATGTATCTAAAAAATCCCTTAGAAAATACGCTTTTTGCCATATTTTGTTTATTGCTTTTATACATCAAGCGTAATGCAATTGGCGATATCTAATTAATCTTATGTTGAAAAAATATATACAAAACTTTTTTTTGTGTACAATTTTTCTCTATGACCAATACTTACTAATTTTTTTTTTACATTTTATATATTTAACAAATGTCCGGACCTTTCTGAAAGAGAACATATCTCGATTTCTTGTTATATACATCTTTACAGGATTTTCAGCAAAAACCTGCCCCCCACCTGGTAAATTCGACCAAAAACAGGTAAGTCTTGGTCTATTAGCAGTATTATTTGCTAAACAGCCAAACCCAAACTCAAACAAAACTAGGCAAACTTTGACTCCGTCATTTGGAAATTGAATGGAAATCAATCAGTGCCAAAACACTATTGCAGAAGCAAAAAGCCAAATTGGCGCCGATGCTGTTAATTATTGAAAACTAATCTAATTGGTCACTAACATTTACAAATTTGACGTATTTGCTTAGTGCTAGTTATGCTTTGATTGCGGGAATAGAGGAACGATACATTTCAATAGGTTAATGGAATTAGTTAAGTTCAAAGGTCAACCTATTCGTTTAAAAAAATAATTCATTTTTGTTAATATCCAAAATGTTCAAAAAACACGTATTTATGTAGTAACGGCCATTAAATCTTGTCAAATTTTGACTTTTGCCAATTTTGTAAATCGTTTTTTTTACCTTGTTTTATTTTTAATTACTATAAATAAAGCAAATGGTAAAAGAAAATATTTATTTTTATAAAAACCAAAAAACAAATTAATAAATTAATTAACAATTCAATAAATTTTAACAAACCTAAATATCCTTTCAAATAAATTTAATATTTAATTGCGGCCCCGTTCTTTTCCAAAACAGAGTTTAGCCTTCCAGGCATCGAATGTACCAAAGCCCGGGCGTAGTCCGGATTTCCTCGTAACTCATTCCACGCCTCAAGAATTTTATACTTAAGTTCGTTTACATTTTGCGGTCTAAACTCATTTTCCCTATTTATTTTTTTTAACTAATAAGCCCCAAACATTTTCCATAATATTTAAATCCGGAAAACGTGTGGGCTACGGTAAAACCCTGATACGCTGCTCTTCCATCCATTCATCAACTTGCCGGGCTGTATGAACGGGACACTTATCTTGCTGAAAGATAAAATTTTTGTCCGGAAATCGATCAGTACAGAAGGAAGCATGATATTTTGTAGTAGATCTATATATACCTCCGCATTGAACCTTTCTTCGATAAAATAACATACACCAAGTCCTTGTGCACTCAGCCACCCTCAAACATTTACCGAAAATCGCCCACTACTTCTGTCCTTTTGGGTATATTTTTCATCAAATCGTGTTCCTTGAGGCCTGTATATTAACACATTTATTCAGTATAAAAAAATTTTACAAAGTTTACAAAAAAAAAGTTTACAGAAAAAATAAATGTCAAAATATAATAACAGTAAATTGGACGCTTACAAGTAGAAGTTGTAAATTACAGTAAATAAAAAGAAACATACACTGAATAAACTTTTGGGTTTAAGTCCCCATGACTATCAAATACAAAAGACATATATAAAATAAAAAGAAAAGTCAATAACACATATGGACGGGCGAACAAAGGCGTTGAGCTGATGGAGGGGCTCTCAATGGTTCCGGCGGTCCCAGACGTTGATGCTGAAGGAGCGGTGAATGGCTACCACCCCTGAGAACTCAGTAACCAGACATGAGACTAGTCCCCGTGGCGGGTCGAGGCGGGCGAGGAGCTGGTCGTTGGATGGGCACCAGGTACCTCGGGCCCCAATGGCAAGGCCGGACACATGGATGGGCTCGTCGGGATACAGGGTCCGGATTGTGAGAGGAACTCCGGGGAAGAGTAGGTGGCGACCTTGTTTTGGCATGGTCCTGCAGAGGTCGTGGGGTTTCCCAGCACACACAGAGGTCCACAATGTTGGTGTGGCCGTTCCCTCGAATGATGAGGTCCGGCTTGTGGAGGCGACCATTGGTATCACGCACGGAGGGTTCGACTTGGACGTCTAACCCTTTGTTCCGGCTTGACTTAGCGAAGACTATTGACTGCATGATCATGTCTCCGGATTCTCTCAAAGTGGGTGACTGGGCATCGTTGTAAGATGTGGGAGAGGGTCTCTACACGTTCACATCCGGCTCGGCAACTTCTGGCTTCTTGAGGCAAGCAACATTATGCAAGACCTCCGATGGTCGGAGAGTGTTAGTTCGAAGCTGCATCGCCTGGACGTAGTCCTTGCCATTCCATGACGGGGGCAGGTCTCTGATCCATCGGTGGGTTCCGGCTGGCCAGAGTGATCTGCCAATCCGGCGCCCTGACGGAGCTGTTGAGCTTCAAGCGCCAAAATGAGGCCTGCGCATTTCCTCTCCCAAAAGGGCGGGTGAGGCCGGCGAGGCGCGTCTGAAGTTGTAGAACATATTCAGAGTTGAGATAGGCTGCTAGCTTCTCATCAGCAGTACGACGGAGCCGGTCCAGTCTTCCCAAGATGATGTCAGGGATCCTGGCACGAAAACAGAAAATCCCCAAACCGCCAGACTTAAGCTGAGCATAAAGCAGCGATTGGGGTCTGAATTGGCAGATGTAGGAAGGTTTTGATTGATCGCCGGATAGCCCGTCGGCGGTTTCAAAGCTTGGCAGTGACTCTAGGATTTTGATAAGCGTATAAAAATTTTGGGAGGATGTATTCCTTCAAAGTACCAGTTTCTGATGAGGCTTCAGGGGCCCTAGCAGGTTGTTAGGGCAGATTGCAGGGCCTCGGTGGAAGGGAGGTCAGTCCCCATGAAACCGTACTTGTGACCTAAGTATTTAAAAGAGAGTCGGCATCGACGAGAGGCAGTGCAGTGCTCAATAAAGACTCTTGCGTTCAGGGAAAGATAAAGTTTCTTCGGTTTAGGCAAGAGCTTGATGATAAGGCAGGAGCATTTACGTGGATTGAGCTCCATGTGTCGGGCCTCGAAGAATTTTGATGTGTGGCGGACCAGAATCTGCAAATCTCGCGAGGAAGGAGCGGAAGGAGCAGGTCGTCCGCATAAGCAAGGCTGTTGATAGTAGCTCCATTTACTTCGAGACCTGTTGGGAGAGGTTCAGCCTACAAAGCAACTCGTCTAATACCAAGTTGAATAAGAGGGAAAGGGGATCACCCTGTTTGACTCCTCGATTAATGGCTATCCCTGAACCTGGGAGCTACCGGCGCTAATAGTTGTTTGGCAACCAGTGAGTCCATTCATTATAAATTTTACAAGGCGTTTGTCCAGGGAGAATCGCTCCAGGGCCCTTTTGATTGAGGTGTGAGGGACGGTGTCAAAAGCCTTTTTAAGTCCAAAGAAGCAATAGAATAGGGCCTGGAAGAGTCCGGCAAGACCTGATCTAGTTTGGAGAATCATTGTGTTAGCCAGAGTTCCATCCAGGTTGATGACCACGTTGGGCGGAGTTTGGGGCAGAGCCGGAGACGGCCAGACAAGAGACGATGGAGAGTTCGCACCATGATATTGGCGACTGTGATAGGCCTAAGCGATGTTACAAGTGCTGGGTCCTCGCCACCTTTTGGAATTAAGGTGGTGCGCGGACTTTGGGTCGTTGTGGTGTTACCCGGTCAGCAGCATGGCGTTGAAAAGAATAGCCACCTACGGGTCGGTACGCTTCAGGTCACTAGTCGTCATTCCGTCAGGTCCAGCAGCATTGGAAGCTCGTGGATCGCATATTGCTTTCCGAATTGCCTCCATGGAAAATGGTGCATAAAGACCGGCGGTGGCGGGTTTCTCATCAGTGATGGCGTGGTCATCTGGCGGGAGGCGGCGGAGAAGATCTCCTCGTAGTGGGCCCTGATGGTGGCTTCATCTGGATGCGTGCCAACAGTACCCGGCTCCAGTCCCTTGGTGACCAGATTGCCAGGGATGCCTTGTCCTTAGTGAAGAGCTCCTGGTAGCGCTTATCTTATAAGCCCTCTGAGCTCTGGTGTTCATGTTTGCCTGGGGGTGCGCCTACAGCTGGCTGTCAACCGGCGTTCCGTCCTCGCTTCCAGACCAGGTCAAGCACCTCATCCATAAGCATTGTGGCATCCGTGGGGTCTTCGATGATGGAGAGAATTTTAGAGCGGAGTTGGTCATCAACTTCGGCGGAGGCTACCAATTCTCTAGGTAAAGGCGATGGGTCCTCCTCCGGTTCTGGAATATCGTCTCCGTTACCCTCGTCGTCTGAGGAGGGGGGAGGCAGGGGGACTGGGGTCAGGGGGTCCGGACAGGGAACTGGTTCCTGATGTTGGGAGGCGAGTCTCAATTCCTCGAACAAGGAAGGTCCTTCTTCCAGCACAAAGACGTCGTCGTATGGAGCGGCTAGGGGGAACGGGGCCGCGTGGGTCCAGGCAGATCGGGAGCAACTGGAAGATCCGGAGCGGCGTGGCGGAGGATCTTTAGTTGGTTGCCAAAGCGGACCGGGGAGTTGGACTGGGCGTCAAGGCTTCCCTTCTGTTCAGCTTCTACGGATTTGCTCTGAGGGCTACATAGGCACGCATTTTCCGTAGGTTCCGGATCTTGTCGACAGAACAGTTAAACTTCTCAGCCAAAAAAAGGGTTCAGTTTGGCTCCGTTGTAGGCGAGCTCCGCTTGCACAATTTCCAGTCGCTCCAGAGCCGAGAAGGGTTCCCTCCTCCTGTTGTCTGCGGACTCCAAGGATTGATGGTAGGCGGCCTGGTGGGTTTTCCGACGGTGCTGGGCAGTCCAGCGTTGGTTTTGAAGCTCTGGGAGCATTCTGGCCCGGGGTGGCAGTGGAGACGTCGGTGCTGAGCCAGGTTATTGGGGTCTGGATATTCCTTGTTGCAGTCGGGGCATATAAATGATCCTCCATCTGGACCGATGCTGGATTGTGATGGTCGGTTGTGGAACCTGGAGTGAACGATAAGGCCCATCCTGGAACCAAAGGATCTGCTGCAGATGGGGCAGGTGTGTGAAGTTGTGGCGTCGTCCATGGTGTTGACAGCGGCAGCTGCAGGGAGTTTGCCGGTTGGCTAACCTCTGGAAATTTCAGAAGTTAAAACAAGAGAGAAAAAATACCAACAGGGCTAAAAGACAACCGCAGGGCGGTAAAGGTCTCTCGAGACGGGGAGGTGTGAGGCCGCTGAAGTCCGAGAGGCCGTCAAGGAGTCTCGTCACGAGAGTGGCATTCAGGCCAGGATTTGGGAAATCCATGAATTCCCGACCATGAGCTTACCACAAAGTCCCATATACCTCCCGACGTCCAGAGTTTCACCTCTGCGAATGAAGACTTTCTCCCACCAGCTGGAGGAGGAGGTGGGCTCCAAGGCAGTGCGGCCTTCTGAGGTCAACCGGTCCACGGCGGCAGGAACTGGGAAGCGAATCCTGGAGCCGAGGTGGTGGTGGGTCCGGATAATGGTCCGTAGGGCCGTTGGAGGTGATGGGTTCCTCCAATCTTCAAGCCTATGCATCCTCAATGTAGGCGTAGATTTGGGCTGGTGGGATCCTGGAGGGAGTGGGTGTATTGACTGACTGGATGACTCGTTGTTGGGGGTCAATGGGGTTGAGATGAAGTAGCCTGACTGGGGGCTCCCTCTGGAATGACATCATGGCCAAGGAGGACACTCACGATGGCCTGGAAGAAGCGACCGTATCCCATTGTAGCACCATTGAAACACTTTTTCATCGGTAAATATTATTTTTCCCAAAAAATCGGCAAATCCAATGCGTTGTTCTTTATTTGCATTTGTTAAAAACGGTTTTAAGGCTGCCGGGTGGCAGCGCAATTCGGATATTTTCCTTATTCTTCACCGTGCCGTTTTAACCGATGCCGATGCTGGGAAATTGCTTTTCGTTTTTGCTGTAACTACAGATTTAAATGGTTGGTTTTTCAAAACATTAACTAAATGATTGTCTTGTTCTTGATTCGATAGTTTGGGGCGACCGCTTCCAGATCTTGTCTTAAAGGGTTGTGTTTCCTGCAATTTTTTTTAACAAAATGAATAGTACTCTTTGGGATGTTAAGCTCTTCCGCCACGTCCCTTTCTGGCCAACCTCTCTGCTCAATATAATGAATAATTAACACTTTTTATTTTTAGACACTAACAACGGACACCTGTTTCTTTATTAGGTCTTTCAACAGGTATTTATATTCAGTAGAAGGTGACACAAGCCTATTTTACGAAAGGGAAAAAGAATTGCCCAAGATTTAATGGCTGTTACTGTACGTTCGACCAATACGTACAACGTTCTTGACTTTGCAGATAGTAAGAAGTCCTTAACTGCTGCTGCAGCCGCCTTTATTTCCTCTAAGACTTCTGAATTTTTTCATTTTGGCTTTTAATAATATTTTTTGATCTTTTTTTAAGATTTAAGCTATTTTCAGAAATTTTCAATGTCAACTAATTTGACATCTTTAAAAATTAACATCTACATCTTATTAAAAGAAAAATTATTTGGCTTTTCTCCAGAATAAAGATATTTATATATTATTTTTAAAAATTATACTTTTTTTAGAGATTATTATGGAGAGCTAGTCTGCTCCCGCTATAATAGTAACAAAAATATGAAAAGATATAAAAAGGTTTAATTCTTTTAAAATTGAATTGTTTTAAGTACTATAATAAAATAATAATTTTTATGAAATTATATAAAAATAGAAAATATACTTACTTGAAAACATTGGCAACGCGTTATAAGAATATATGTTATTTCAAACTTATTGGTTATCGACGGACGGGTGTAGCACATAAATTATTTGATTATATTACTTAAAACAGATAAAAACTTAAAAATTGTGTTTTATTAACTGACATTGACTTCTGACTGACTTTTTTTTATAAATAGTTACTGGTAAGGTACCGTGTATACCTTTAATATTTAAAAATATGTATAAAAAGTAAATAAAACTTTAGCCATATAGATAGGTTTTTATAGTTTATTTTGATTTCTGGGAATATCAACTTAAAAGAAAAATTATTTGGCTTTTCTCAGAATAAGGATTTTTATATATTATTTTAAAAAAATTTTACTTTTTTTATTATTATTGAGAGCTAGTCTGCTCTAAATAAACAAAAAACAGAAAAGACATAAAAGGTTTAATTCTTTATAAAATTGATTTGTTTTAAGTACTATAATAAAATAATTATTTTTATGAAATTATATAAAAATGGAAAATAAACTTACTTGAAAACATTGACAACCCAGAAATCAAAATAAACTATAAAAAAATCTACATCTTATAGCAACTGCTAAAGTAAGGTAAGGTAAAATACATGCGTTGCAATGCTAACCTGTCAAAAAAACCCATTTTGATTGGTTAAAAAAGAACTGGTGTAAAATTTTCGGGGGTAATACCTCGAGTGCTTAAAAATTACCGATGGTTTTCATAAAAGCTTTTATTTATAATTGCACGAGTTCGAAGAACGAGGGAATTTGTATAAAAGTTTAAATAAAATTTATCGGGTTAAATGCAGAGTTTTGGAGAATATTTCCAGAATGGAGAAATATGGGATATTATACTATTATAATGTTTTTTTTGTCAGTAAATTTTTAATTTCATGCAACATAATTAAAACCATAACTGAAATCGATGTTTTTAAATTACTTTATCTATTTCTTCATCGTGTACATGACTAAATCGACTCATTTTGACTGATTTTGACGTTTCTAATTGAAATAAAAAAATTCATTATTCTGTTTTTTGTAAGTGGAAATACCACGTTGTCTAGGCAACATGAAATTTCCGCTGAAACTTTTTTATTTTTAACGTGTCTTATGGAAAAATTTATACATGAGTGAAAAATTCTTATAAACACAGTAATAAAAACAATACAAAACGATAATTTTTTTCTAGCCTTATTACCAACAAACCTCACGAGCCCTCCCTGCAAATGATTTCCGTGGCTAATGACCGGTTTTACTTAATAGATGACTAAACCAAAAAAATGGGGAAAAAAGCTTCATTCAATTTTTTCATTATCCCATTTATTCTTCCCTTTTTTCGTAAATGGCATAATGAATTAGCCCGCCTGTATTTTATCAGACAATCGACGAAATTTTTACATTCTTTGATTGTTAGGGTGAGGGTGAATCAAGGATGAATTTTTGTATTTATCAGCATAACTTTTCCCCGTGTTTAGATGCTTTTTATGTTGGTTTAGTACTAAAAATTCACCTACTGCTTAATTTCTGGTAAACAATGTTTATACAGTGTGTAAAAAGTTCCGAAGTCTTTTGAAGTGTATAATTAGAATTATTTGGAATAAAACAATATATTAGCAAAAATTTGTTAAAATTATATTTTTAACCTAAATTTTAATTTAAACGATTCTTAAAATGTTAATTATTAAGTTTAAAATTAAACTTTATTATGTTGAAAATTAAAGCAAAATAAAACATTGCAAACATTTTTGAAAAGAAAATTCCCGAAAAGTCAAAATATTGCAGATTTTGTCGGTCCAAATTTGAAATCAATATCTCGTAGAACCTCCTCTGCTTCTTTATACTGCCTGTACTCGTCTGGGCATGCTTAAAATCAGTGAACGTCAAAATTGTTGATCGAAAGCTTGCCACTCTTCTCTTAAGACCTCAAAAAGCTCTGGAAGTCTCTGTAGCTAAGGACCTTTAAGATTAAGTTGTCTTTGGAGACGATCCCAGACGTGTTCGATCGTTGCAATCTGGATCGTAGGATTTCATTCGAGTAATACAAGCTCTTCTAATAAATTTACAACTTCTGCTCTGGGGATGGGGTTATCGTCTACAAGTATGGAATCTGGTCCAAACTCTTGACCAAAGAGACCAACAATTGGACGAATAACTAACGTGGCATATCTGTGACTGTTCATTGTTTGTCCAACAAGAATTCCTAAGTCCATGCGGGAGTGCAGAGATATGCCGCCCCAGGCAGTAACAGACCCTCCACCATACCCATCACTTGCAGCCATATTTTGTTTGAGGTATCTCTCCCTATGCTCCCTCCAAGTCAGGGTACGGTCATCTGAATGGTACAGGCCAAATCTAGACTTATTAAACAAACAGTTACGCCATTGTGCTGCTGTCCAGTGCTGAAGTTGATTAGCCCCACTCTGGCTTAAACGGTTGCCCTGTTTAAAGAGGATGCTGAGCCGTCTTCTAGCCCCAGTCCACTTTCTGCAACCTACTACGAAATGTTGACAAATTACTGATGCCAGTATGCGCCCGTAGTCTAAGAGGGAGATAATGTGCGATTTCTTCTAGCTGTAGTAAAAAATGAAATGATCCTGTCTTCTGGACGGAATCGTTCTTGATCACCTCCGTGTCGTATATTGGGTCTTCCTATTTTTGAAAACATTAAGCTCTACGTATGACAAGTATGTATAAAAATTTAAACATTTGAGCCACTTCTTCTTGATGATTACTATGTTGCGAAGGGCCACTACAGCGGCAAAAATTTTCGGAAGTGGCATAAAACAGGGCCCGCACAATTCCCAAAAAGGTCGTAGAATTGCTCTTAAAACTGAATTAAATCGAAGAACATTTGTCCGTTTCAGAGTGTCTGTTTGTATAATAGTACCGGTCGATAATTTTTTACAAATATTCAAATAAATCCACATTTTTCGCTTATCAGTACAATAAAAAATGTACCGGAGGGCAAGGAAAAATTATAATGTTGATATCATTCAACAAAAAAATGATGAACTAGGAAAATAAAACAAATTATATAAAAGCAATCAAAAAATCAACTTCAAAAGACGCGCAGTGTATTTTGAAAATAGCGCACAATAGAAAAAAAGTATAAAACTTGTGACCTGCAGTTATACAGGATGGCTCAAAAAGACGTAGTAAATTTTGTTTTTTATGAAAAAAAAACTTTTTTAATCGCGTGATTCCTCTAAACATTTTAATTAAAAATTATAAGCATGTCATGGCAAAAGTCATTGGTTTAAGAAATAATTAAATTAGCCAAGTAAAAATATTCAGTGTCCAAAATATTTCCGTTACTTGTGTCCTAAAATCTACTTCTTCTTCTTTAAGTGCCGTCTCTTTAACGGAGGTTTGCGACCATCAACTGGAATTCCTCTCTGTCCTGTGATAAACGGATAATCGTACTGGCCTCCCCTGTATCAAACCACTGATGCAGATTTCGCAGCCGAGAGAATCTTTTACGCCCAATGCCTCGTCGTCCTTTGATTTTTTCCTTAACAATTAGCTGTAGAAAACTGTACTTGCTGTTTCAAAATACGGCCAAAATAAGCTGCTTTCCTTCGTTTTATTGTAGTTAGAAGTTCTCGCTCTTTATTCATTCTCTTGAGTACCCCATCATTTGTCACTCGTTCGGTTCATGATATCCTTAATATTCGTCGGTATAACCACATCCCAAAAGGATCCAAACGTGACATAGTCCGTGCTTTTAGCGTCCACCCCTCAACTCGGTATTATAGTGTAGACAGTACATAGCCTTTGGTGGCTCGCCATCGAGCAGTCAGGCTCGGATCCCGGTTGCAAAGTAATGTTTTTATTTTAAAAAAGGTACTTCTGGCTATTTTTATTCTACTATTAATTTCTTTATCAGGATCCCATTTGTCATTTAACCAGCATCCCAGGTATTTAAATGTTCTTACCCTTGCTATGTTCTGATCTTCCATCAGTATCTTGACATTATTAATATTTACTTTAGTGATGACCATAAATTTTGTCTTCTTTATGTTTATTTTGAGACCGTAATTAAGACCAACAATATTCACTCTGTCTACCAGGTACTGTAATTCTTTCTCATCGTTAGTTAGAAGCACTGTATCGTCAGCATACCGGATGTTATTAATGGGTTTACCATTCACCCTTATTTCCACCTCCAAATTTTCCGAAGCCTCTTGGAATATAGATTTAGGATATAAATTAAATAGAAGTGGCGGCAAAATGCATCCTTGTCTGAGGCCTTTCAGGATTTGTATGTTCGATGTTGTCATACTCCCTATTTTTATATGAGCTGACTGGTTCCAGTACAACTTTTTAATAATCGATATGTCACTGCCATCTAACCCGATCTATTTAAGTAAATATATTAGTTTATTCCAGTACAACTTTTTAATAATCCCTTTGTCCCTGCCATCTAACCCGATCTATTTAAGTAAATATATTAGTTTATTGTGTCTTACGCCTTCTCATAATCTATTAAACATGCGAAGACACTTCTCTGCTGATCGAGGTATTTTTGTGTTAGCACCTGCATTGAGAACAAAGAATCTCGGGTTTCCAGACCATTTCCAAAGCCGAATTGGGTTTCACTTATGTTCTCATCAATCTTTTTTTATAGTTTAGCGTGCAGGATACACAGAAATACTTTTAGTTTATGACACATAAGACTTATTAGACGGTATTCATTGTATCTTTTGGAGTTGGATTTTTAGGTAGTGTTACAAATGTGGATTGTAGCCATTGCCTGGGTATTTCTGCAGTATTGTAAATTCGATTAAAGAATTTAAGCAGAAGATTAATATTTTCATCGTCTAGCAGTTTTAATATTTCAACATTTAAATCATCTGGACCGGTAGCTTTTCTATTTTAAGTTTTTTTTCAAGGCCTTAAGTAATTCTTTCTTAAGTATTTGTGGCCCCTCTAGGTCACTATCCAATTGATCGATTATTTCTCGATAATCAGTAAAACATTCTGTTATGTAGGTTCTGCATATTTCTAATTCCCTCTGTTTATCTATTACTAGTTTGTTGTTATCATCTATAAGTTTTGCCGGTGTTTTACGTTTATAGGTATGTGTCATTTCTTTGATCTTCTTATAAAGGTGAAAGCTGTCGTGCTTTCGTTCCAGTGTTTCTATATCACTACACTGTTTATTAATCTATTTCTCTTTGGCTTTTTTGATTTCCCGTTTGATTATTCTGTTGATTCTATTATAGTTTTCTTTATTGCCCTTCTGTAATCTTCTCTCTTCCATAAGTTGTAGTATTTCATTAGTCATCCAGGCTTTTCTTTTATACCTACTTGCTTTCCCCAGGATCTCTTACGCAGTTTCTTTTGCAGTGTCTTTGAGATTTGACCATATTTCATCGGTTTCCTTATTGTCTATGTGTTTTTTCCGGCTTTTGACGTTGTTATTAAGTTGAGTTTAAAGTTCTAGTTTTTTGTCGTTATCTTTTATCTATCTAACCACAACTAACCCTTGCCTGCCAAATTTAAAGTTTTTACACCCGATTTTTCCCTGGCAGCTGTCTTGATTTACTACCGGAGGCAGCGCAGCCTTCTGGGCGTTCTATGCCTAATCTCCCATTTTCTTTAATACCAATCCTTCCACTAGTCTTGTTTCTTCTACAAGTCTGTATAACCCTGAGACTGGTTGGTTAATATATTCCTGTGGGCTCATTTTCGGTTGGCCAAATAATGCCTGTCTTTTGTAATTCAATAATGCACATTCGCACAGGATGTGGGATTCTTTTCCTACTTTATCTAGTAGTTCTTCCTTTGTTCTTTTCTTTTGGATGGGTCCTTTAAGTTCTACACCTTTGGGAATTACCCTATAATTTTGACGAGGCAATAAGTGAGTGAGTCATTCAGTCAGTTAGTAGTAACATGGGCAATTTTTAAAAATCCAATAACTCAGAAATAACTTAACTTAACTTTCTCAATTCTTCCACAGGTTATTAAAATACTTATGTGAATTTACAAACCAAATCTCATACCCTTATGTGGAGCAATAACAAAGTTGTGACAGCGGTGAAACAGACTGTAATGTTCTTGAGGACATTTTTTAGCAAAAAGTGCGCAAACATTACATTTCGAAAAGCATAACATTGTGATAATAAAACGTTTTAATTTTATTTCGAGAATGTTCTATTCAGCGCCAGATTTAGAACTGTGTAGACCTTGGGCAGATTTCGTCCTATTGATGATTGAATTACAAAAGGCAGGAATTATTTGGGCAACCGGAAATGAGCCCATAGGAATATATCAACCAACCAGTCTCAGGGTTATACAGACTTGTAAAAGGTACAAGACTAATATGAGGATTGATATAAAAGCTAATGGGAGATTAATCACAAAAAGCCCATGAGGCTGCGCTGCCTCCGGTAGTGAATCAAGACGGCTCCCAGGGAAAAGAAGAAGAAGAAAAATAAATAAGAGGACTATTGTTTTATATTATTGGGCTCCTTTTATGCAGGCTGGGCAGATGCCGCGGGCATCTGCCCAGCCTTTAAATCAGGCCCTGGTTCTATTGTTAAGTGGGATACTTACTTTTACTCCAGTCGTTAGAGGCAAAAATAGCCCTAACCCTCTAACCGAGTCCAAAGTTGATGAAATTTGGTACAGATGTAGCGTTTGGTACTCGGAAACCAAAAATACCAAAATCCTTGCTCACGGGTGTCGGAAAGGGGGTGAAAACCAGCCTTAAACATGGAAAAATGTGTAATTTCCTTTAAAAGCAGAAATAACCGGAAAAAAAACCTTTTCCCGCTTGCAGTGGACTTTACAAGTGCGATAAGGGAACAACATGATGTATCCCTGAGTTGTGACCAGGCTCGTAGCTAGTGAGGAGGCAGGGAGCGCCAATTCGTACGGCGCTGCTTGTATTTCATAGAGTTTTGAGATATCAAGTGAAATTCTATACTTTTTTTGGTAGCTGATCTCGATTTTCGAGTTACAACACAAAAGTTGATGGTCAATTGTTATTAACAATTTTATGTTGCAAATTGGTCCGTTTGGGGCTCAAAGTTAGCCGATTAGTAAGCAAAAAGTAACTTGTAATTGCGATCTTTCGGCTCACAGCTTGGAGTAATGAAGAATTCATAACTTTCTAAACAATTAAACAAATATACATTGTTTCAACAAAAAATGAGATAAAACCATGCAAATATATTCCTTATAGGTGTTCACAGTCGCTGAGCATAATTTTTATATGTATAAACTAATGTTAGAATTATTTAATTACAAAAATTAAAATAAATAGATTGGAAAAGTATTGTAAAGATTAATAACATTTAAAATAATTATTTACTTAATAAAAGGCATGGAGAAAATCGAACCCGGAACCTTCGGGTTAAAAGTTTCGAACGCTGCTGCCTGAGCCACGCAACGGTTCAACAGCGATATTACATTTTAAGTATATATGCTATACAAAAAAAATTAAAATCTATTTTTTGTGGAATTTTCTCAATAGTACGCCTTAATTTTTTAATACTGTAATATAAGTACTAAGAGCACTTTATAGCCACAAAAAAATTAGGCCAAATCGCCGACTCCAAGGCCGTGTCTTCTCCTTGTAAGTATACAATGCAAATAAAAATCTTCATTTACTCACCATCAGATTGTCCTCAAGGCAGATAAACTCTTTACTTGTAGCTCTGTAAAAGTTTTTTACCTCTGTATACTTTTTGTCATGCCGTGACAACTTTAATCAGCGTGACAGTAATAATAGTAAAAATAAGTTTTTCGTAAACTTACCAGAGGGCTCAAGAAAGCTTCGCAAATGTGCTTTTTTTAAGATTTACCCGATATTCCAAGTTGAAATAGCCGTTCCAGGAGCATCCCTGGGAAATTATTTTTAAGAAAAAACTATCCATTCATAAATAAAAATGCGTTCAAAAGTTTAGGGGATAGTTTCACCCTCTTTCCGACACTTCTCAGCAAGGATTCGTTTATTTTTCGATTTTTCGCCTTAAAATCTACTAGTATGCCAAATTTCATCAACTTTGGTGTCGGTTAGAGAAAAAAACCTCTAACGACTGGAGTATTTATAGTAAGGGAAAACCGTATTATGCATATTTTTCTCTCATTTTACAAGATTTGCTTAATTTTTCACAGGGATTTATGATGTAATACCGTGGAAAAAGCTGATATACAAATAAGCTTTTATCTGCCCTAAAAATAATTATGCAGTTTTAAGGGATCCACTTTTTAAAGGGTCGCGTTAAAGGGTGAGTTTAAAGGGACATTTTCATGCATACAACTTGGGAATTTTAAATTTTTAAATAGCCAGAAACACGTTTATAAGGTGTAACATCAGCTGTTAGCCCGGTTTTTGTCTTTTAAATAGCTTTCGGCCGCCTGCAGGAAAACAGGACTAGCAGTCAAAGATATGGCTAGTTAGGGGTAAAATAGTTAATCCTGCAAAGCACGTTGTAAGTGGACTGTTTGAACAAACATCTGCTACTACTTTTTTTTGGTAAAATAGTGCTAATTAATTTGACCAGTTTTATTTTCTAATATATAGATTGTATGATTTCAAAAAAATTTAACAGTAGAAAATTTTCTTAGTCGTATTCTGCCTGCTAAAGGTGCTACGAGTTATAACACAGTGAGGACATAAAGTCCCCCCCCCCTTATATCTTCCAAAGTATTTTAGATATTTAAACCAAATTTTAGATGTTAGCATGACTAACAATATGATGACAACCTACATAAAATGACAGCTGTAAGTGACACAGCTACTACGTGATGTCATCAATGTATTTTTTCTACAAGCGTGCGAAAAACTATACTTTTCCGCACTAATCTACGTGCTGAAAATACCACTTTTCCGCACAAGTGCGAAGAAGTAAATTCTTTTAGTTTTTGAAACATAATATAGTATCTAATTATAAAATAATGCATAATTTTGCTTATAATAGTTATATATTTGAAGAAACCGAATTCTGCTCTAATTCTGCAGTTTTTTTATAACATTTATTTAATAAAATAAAATAATCCTAATTTATCAAATGTAAGTACATATTTTTATAACTTCATATAAATTATCAAATAATCGATACCAACCAACTAATTGTTTATGCTCTCAGTGAAAAGAAACCAAATCCCCCACGTGCTTGAATTAATTGCAAAAAATTTGTCTCGTACATAAATTTTTAAAGAAAATTATCACTCGTCGCTTCTCGACTTTTAATAATTTTCAAAAAATCATGTACTCAAAAAATTTCTGGCAATAATTCATGCTCTGGGGAGATTATATGTGAAAATATTTGTTTTTTTTTTAAGTCTTTAAAAGAATTCAAAATTTTTAAACTTTTAAGGTGACATTTTAATAAGCATAAAATTGTGCAACTTTGCCCCCATTTAATCGACCTCGTATCTCTTCAAGGTAATGAGATCCCAACGATGAGGTTCAAATTTGGGACACCCTGTACATTTCAAAATAAATTTTAGAAATCTTAATGGTATATAATGGTATATATATATATATATATATATATATATATATATATATATATATATATATATATATATATATATATATATATATATATATATATATATATATATATATATATATATATATATATATATATGATATATATATAAAAATTTATATATATATATATATATATATATATATAATATATATATATATATATATATATATATATATATATATATAATATATATAATATATATATATATATATATATATATATATATATATATATATATATATATATATATATATACAGGTGCCCACCACATTGCCCGGTTTTTCTAGGGAAATAAAATTAAAAAACTTAGCACGTCATATGTTGGTCAGGGAGCATATTAAAATTATTTTGTAATATAGGGTGACCCAAAAAAGAAGTCTAAAATATATTTTTTTATGGAACACCCCATTTTTTTAAATTTTTAGATACTATAGACCTTAAAGGTGAGTATTGAATTTCCCTTTAAACTAAACGACCGCTTCTGAGAAATTTAGAAAATTAAAAAATTGACCATATTTAAAATTGTTTACCCCTGCTATAAGGAGTGCTCGTAATTAATTTACGCTTAGCTTAAGGGTTTAAGTTACATTACGTAAAAGTTTTAACTCAATATTCAGAGGGTAAAAAAATTCCCAAAATTTGGGACATACATTTTATTAAATAACTTCCTAAAGTTAAATGAACACCTATATTTAGGACCTATTTTGACCAGAACAGATTCTTTAAAACTATATTAGGGTTTCCATCCCTCTTCTTTTTTGCTTTTATGCAAAGACGCTTTATATTTGACTTATGAATAATTTCTTTATCTTAAAAATGGAACACCCTGGGATTAATAGATGACGCCTGAAAAATACCTTTAAATACTTTTGTAAAAAAAATATTTCGACACTCACCTATTCCCAAAATTATTTCATCTTCCTTTTTTAACTAATTAAAATGTTTAACATTCAAAACGATTATAAAATTTAAACTCTGTAGCTTAATCAATGATAATCGTTTGATTAGCAAGTGTCCCGTCAAATTTTTTGTTTGAAATAATAATTAACGCCCTCTTGGGGCAAAGCCTATATTATTGAAAAATATAAATATAATCGTCCCCTTTGGGGATAGTCATATTGAAATTATGTTTTTATTGACCCTTTTTTTTTTTTTTGGGGATTTAATTTTACTTATAAAAATCCAATACATTTGCTAAAAACAAGGGATTTTAAAATTTTGTTTAAAAATTTCTATATGTGTACCTTTTACTATATTTTATTCTTATTGTAAAGGATGCTTTAATATTTTAGAAATGGCAATAAATTGACTTTTTATTTTGCCTGATTTTTTCCAGATACATTTTTTTTTAAAAATTTAAACTTGTGTTTAAGCAATCTATGGCCCTTAAAAAAGTTTTTTTAATAAAAGTACAGGGTGTTCCATTTTTTTAAAATAAAAAATTATTCATAAGTCAAATATAAAAACGTCTTTGCATAAAAAGTAAAAGAGATAGGTATAGGAAACCCTAATATAGTTTTAAAGGGAATGTAGTTCTGCGTTAAAATAACAAAATTTTAGGGTGTTATTTAACTTTAGGAAGTTATTTAAAAAATTATGGGCCATACTTTTAAATTTTTTCACCACCCTTAAAAAAGGTTTAAAAATTTATTAATAGTTAACTTAAAAACCTTTGCTAAGAGTAAATTTAACATGAGACCCTTATATGTTAAGGGTGTAAACAATTTTTAAAAAAAATTCCGTTTTTTAATTTTTAAATTTCTAGAACGGTCAGTTTTGGAATAGGAATTATAAAATAACTTCCTTATTTGGTCTATAGTATCTAAAAAATAAAAAATATGGGGGGGTTCCATAAAAAAAATATAACTTTGATATGTACTTTTTTTTTGGTCAACGAATTTCAAAATAATTTAAAATATGATCCCACAGACCAACATATGACTGTGCGAAAAGTTTTTTCCAACTCTTTTCATTTTTGAAAAACCAAAGTATGCCTTTCACAAACTTTTACTTTACTTTTATTTATTCTAAGCAAATAAGATTAAATCCCGGGAGAAATGGGCCTAAAATAAGTTTAAATATTTATCAAGAAAATCCCCATGTTTTTAAAAAAAAAACTAAATAAAAAGAAATTTTAAAACTTTCATAAAAAAGTTTCTAATCGATTTTGGGTAACTTTTTTTTTAAGGCCCCTTTTATTTTAAACCGACCCCCTTTTTATTATTAAATATATAAGGACCTTTTTATTCCCTTGGCCGTTGATAAATCCCGGTCTGTTACAGAATAAGAGAAGACAAAATATGTCCGTTAGACAACAACGACTTTTAAGTAAGATGAGGGGGACCCATGGGCAGTGGCGTACCTGGGTAAAATATGAATATTAATGTTGGAAAGTTGTCTTTTACACCGGGAAGTTGTCTTTTAACAGAAATATAGCTTTTTTGGTTTACAAGGTTGAAAAATATTTGTTGGGGGTACAGAAAAGGAAAATTATTTTCAAGTTTCTAAAACCCCCAATTTTTGGTAAATAAAAAAAACCATTTTTTTCTTTTAAATTTTTAAAGGTACAATTTTAAAAATCATCTAAACCCCAAAAAATTTTGAACAGTTTGGTGAGGGACTTTTTTTTCCCAAAAAAAGGGGGGAAAATGATAAATAATGCAATTTTACTTTGGGGTCAACCCCCATCTTATATAAAAAATTTTAAGGGGGTAACTTTTGGAAAAAATTTTAAATTTTAAAATGTTTTTTGGGGTTTTTTTTTGGCTCCAACTAGGGGATTTTTTTAAAAAAAAATTGGTTTTTAGAAATTTTCTTGAGAAAGAAAAAACCGACGATAAATTTTTTCATTGTAGATTTAGAAGAAAAAAAAAATATCTATACTCGGGATGAGTTTGGTAGAAAATCTAAAAGGGTTTAAGCCAACAATATCAGGCCCCCGAGTTGGGGGAGGAAACTTAGCAACGGGGTCACGAACGTAAAGCAAAAACGCCATGGGTGAAAAGTTTAAATGATTCATAACCGAAAAAGGAGGAGGTTGGTTGATGTTTTGAGATATTTGGGTTTCGGTAAGGAAAGAGTGGGGTTTGAAAGATTTGAAGATAATGGTGAACAGAGTTTACGTGGTTAAGCACAATATATTTGTGAATGATATCAGACTTTGATGGTCCCCCAAAATTTAACCTACTGGCAATTTTTTGTTTAAATTTAGAAGTCAAAAATCAAAAATGAAAAATCCAGGACCGTATTTAAAAAAGCAAAGTTGATGGTGACAGCTAAAAAGAAAAACGTCGGTGTGAAATTTAAAACACTATTTTAAAAAACAGAAGAAGTTAAATTTAAAATTGAATAAAAAAAAAACGGCGATAATTCAGTTTTTTCCAAAGGCTTTGAAAGTATTAAATTTTTAAACTTTAATAATTTTAATTAGCATTAAATTGCGCAGTTTTTTCATTTAACCACCTCGTATCTCTTCGGATTTATGAGATCCCAATATGCCTGAATACGTTCAATACGTTCGAATACGCTAAATGGGACACCCTTTTATATTCGAAATTAAAATTTTAAAAATAATTTTTTACAATCTTAATGATATAAAACCCTTAAAGATCCCCTTTTAAATTCACTTTACCCTTTATTTATTCTAGACAAATAAGGTTAATTCAGTAAGAATGGGCCTAAAATAAGGTTAAAATTTATCACAAAACTCCACGTTTCGCGGTATAAAAACAAAGTCCAGAAGCAAGTATTTCACAAACTTTCTTTTAATAAAAATTCCTTTTTAACGATTTTGGGTAACTTTTTTTATTATCCTTTTTTTATCCAATTTCACTATGGGCATCTATAGAAAGAACCCATTTGGGACTAGGACGAAGAGGAGGGAAGTCTCACATCATATATGAGTGCCCCACCCTACATACGGAGAACAAAAAACCCCAGGTACCTAACCACCAGGAGACTGGAGACCAGAAAAAGAACAGTAAAGGGCTACTACACCTGTCTAAGGTGTCAAACCTTAACGAAAAAATACAAAGAGATAAACAAGCCGAGGCTGCAGGCGAGGGGAAAAACCTCAACTTGTATTTGTTTATCAACAATCAACAACAATCCACCCTGTATTATTAAATATAAAGTATTTTTTATTCTCCCTTTTTGATATAATCCTTCTGTTACAAACATAAAAAAAAAAAACCGTTAGACAACAACGACCTTGAAGTTTAAAAGACCAGTCAGTGGCGTAGTATTGATAATTTCAAAAAATAAGAATATTTTTTATGTGTTAAAGTTAGTCTTTTCCACACAATCCTAATGGTATATAACCCCTAAAGTATGCCTCTTACTAACTCTAGGATTAACTCTGGATCGTTGCCTTTACAAAATATGTGCCGATAAATATCTGGTAAAGCATAAATATTATAATCTTCTAAACTATTATAAAGTATTTTTTTGTAACTGACAACCAATATATTATTATTGGTTTTGGTCAAAAATATTTAGTTGTCAAAAAAATGCGAGTGTTATTTCCTAAAAAAGTAATAAATACATGTTTGAGGGAAGGTGTCAAAATAGGGAAATTGAAATGAGTTAAGAATAGAAAGTAGTGTTAAGTTATAAGAACAAAATCGCAAGTAGGAACAATTTTAAAGAAAATAGGTCCTGGCCCCAAAGTTCAACTTCATTTAAGATAGAGAATTAATAAAAAAGTTTAAAAACTTATCTATTTAAAACAGCAATTGTATAAAAAGAAAGACTAATTTCTCTGGTTTGGCCAATACGGCTAAAAGCAGAATTTTGTAAATCTGTTGAAGTTCAATATGGAATTTGGACAGTTAATTTAAGTATACTACGCCAAGATTTTAAATCTTTTTAATAAAACTATTAAATTATGGTCGCCCTCCGTAATTTTTATTATTATAAATAATTATGGCAATAATTGTTTAACAATATTTGTTTATTTATTTTTCAACAAGCATAATGTATTCTTCGATTTCTTAACCTTCCTTGTCGATTTAATTCTAAAACATTCTTCCACAATTTTCTTCCTTCCAATACTTGCAGATTAAAAAGATTAAATTAGAAAATAATGCGTTTATTTTTTGATTTCTTCAATTTTTGTTTTTCATAATGAATGGGGTCCAAATAAAAGCCCAAAAATTTTAAATTTGAACAACCGGTACAGTATTAAAAGGTTTTCCGCAAAATTTAAAAAAGTCACCTAAAAACAGATAAGATAAGTCCAAATTAATTAAAAAAAAGTTTTGATTGTAAAAATCAATTTATAAAGATATTCTTGTTTTAAAGGGATTTATGTTTTTTAGGTTCTTATCCGGTTACTCGCCGAAAGAAAGAATGGGACCACTTGGCCCTCCCGGGTATGGAACGGCGATCAGTCCTATTGGCAGATGCGTAAAAGAAAAAAGAAAGAAACACCAAAAAAACAAAAAATTTAAAACTTATTCTAGATCTGGTGGAAGTCGTATCAATCAAGATAAATTTAAATAAAATAAAAATTAAAATTAAATCGCAAAATTTTGGTCAAAATTTAGAAAATTTTAACTTTTTAATATTTTGTTTTTCATAAATAATAAAAAATTAAGAAAAAAATCCGAAACCTTCCAGGCAAAACCCACAAAACCTAATAAAACATAAATCAAGAAAATAAATTTGGGAAAAAAAAGTTTAAAGTTTTTAAAACAGAAAAATTAACTTTTTTTTTAAAGTTCAAATTTAGGTGGTTAAATATTTAAAATATATCAGTTATAAAAAAGTGTGTAATAAAGACTTTGCTTTCGAATTGGTCGCAAAGACTTCCAGATTTCCCCTAATCACCACACCCTCTCATTTACCTGCGAAAGGGCTGGTAAGAAACTCTCCCAGGACCTCTTGCCGTAATGCTTTTGTTTCTTGACAAAGGATCAAAACGAGATTATTTGTAGACAAAAAAAGATTAACGGTTTACACAAATTAATTAAATGTTAAGAACACCTGCTTTTATTTGTGAAAATTGATTTTTTTTTCAGTTGAAAGTTCAAATAATCTTGTATCTCCCATGGCAGCTCTAGGGAACTTTAATCATTAGGGAGTTTCTAAAATTTTTCGAAACAGTGAAAATATTTATAATTAAATAAAATTTTGGTATTAGTAAACGGAACTAAAAAGTAGAAAATAATTTTAAAGTATAAAAAGTGAATTACGGTTTTTTGCATTCGCTTCCAAAACTTTTTTGTAAAAAATGTACCTAGTTTGTGACTTATACAAACCGCAAATTGCATTGCTACAGCCAAAAATGCATTCAAAAAATGCATTTTTTTGAGGCGCTGAATCAGAATTTTACGGCGGAAACGACCCCCCGAACACCTGGCGCATTAGAACCTAGAGGTCATATCTAAAAAACTCTCGGAGATGCCATGAACTTCAGATTCAACGCCCTAAAAAACCCCCCATAACGATTTTCGGTTCGTCTTTTTCGATTGTGTGAGGAAAACCCTTGGAGATGAGGTCTGCGCCACCGCAAAATAAACCCATAACGATTTTTGGTTCGTCTTTTTCGATTGTGTGAGGAAAATCCTCGGAGATTAGGTACGTGTCCAGGTTCTGATGCGCCAGGTATTCGGGGAGTGTTCGCCGATGCCATATTTGATTTCAGCGACCCAAAAAACCCCCTGGCGTCGAGTTTCTCTTCTTCCTCGCGTGTATTTGGGAGAGTCCCACGGAGATGACTTTTATCGGCGTTCCTAAGCTCCAGGACGGCTGTAGGTCAATTTAAACATCATAATCGAGATCAGCGACCTCAAAAACCTCCAAGAACTCGATTTTCGCCGGTTCTGATTCATATTTACTAAGTAATTAAATCTTTCAAAAGCCGTTCCAAAAAAATGCATTTTTTAAATGCATTTTTGGCTGCAGCAATGCAATTTGCGGTTTGTATGTTTCACAAAATAGGTACATAAAAATGGAAGAAATGCAAAAACTGATTGATCCGTCTTAGTGCAAAGAATTCGAACTTTGACATTTTTGCTTCATTGTCTCGACTATTTACATACAACATAAATTATAAAATAGGGAAAAGGTTAAACTTTTTAAAAGATCGTGGATAAGATTAAAAGAAATTTTTAAACAGGAAGTCCTTAAACCTTGAAACAACTCTTTAATAAAATCAAGGATACAAGAATTGGGAGATGTTATTCCCGATATTTTGAGGGTCTGATTTTGAAATACATTCAGAGTGCATAGATTAAAACGGAAAAAATACTCCAAAGCTGTTATAAGTATGAATATAATGTATAAGAGAGAGGGTCGAACAACTGTATATTTGAGTAGTTGGTTGTGTAAGAGAAAAAATGTTAATAGGAAGAAGAAATAGATTGAATAATTTTTTCATAACTCTGCAAACAAATGAAAAAGATATACTTTTATAGGGATTCATAATTTTGGCACAAAATAATATGGGTTATGTTTTTATAAACCCAAAAAAAGAAAATAATGTTTGTTTTAGTTGTTAAAATTTTAGAAAAATGTCAATTTCAGAATGTCCGCATATTTTCTTAGTTAAAAAGGACACAGAAAAATATTTTATTTAAAAGTTTTTTACAATAATTTTTGAATATTTTGCCATTTTTAAAATATAAAGGGCAGGTAAAAATATATGCATAATCTCATTTTTTTTAAAAGGAAACCTTATATTTTAATCAAAAAGGTAATATTATTAAATCCCTTTCAAAATATAAACCAATGGATGATATTGGGTTTTTTTATGCGATTTATATAATTATTTTTTTACTTTAAACCACAGTGTTTCATGAAACAAAAGCCAATAGTCTGAAAACAAAACTATATTGACAATGCAGTTGGAAAGGCAGACAAAAATATCTGAACAAATAGGGATAAATAGTTGACAAAAAGAAAATTTAAAAACCATAAAAACCAAAACGAAATGAAAGATTTAAATTAAAACAACGGGAATTATCGCAAATTTTAAAAGCCCCTTCGTTGTTTTTTATACATTTGAATCTTTTTTAAACATTTTAAGGCATTTGATGTAATGGTTTTTTTTCTGCGGCTTATTATCTTCAACAGGTTGTTTCGAGTTAAGATGATTTGTTTATAAATTGTATTTTTCAACACTTTTCCAAGAAAAATATCTAAAGGTTTAAATCCGCAGATCATCTCTTTTGTAGATTTTACCCAACTGCCCAAAATCGCGATTTGCAACGTCTCTTATCGCCACAAATACGCAACAAGTATAACTTTGCTTTTGAGAGCTTATAAGCAGTCAAAGATTTGTTAAAAGAAAAAAAAATTGTGTTTTCAAATTTACTTCCGGGTTAAAAAACTTACCCTGAGTACCGGGACGTATCTGTAACAAGATATTTATTTATTACTCACAATGATCCGATAACCTACCCCACGGCTCCGACCTCATAGGGCGTTATGTGTAAGGCCATCTGTATCGAAGACCACTCCTCGCGTCCGCCAGGTTAATGATCTTCGGCCAAATTCATTTGCCTCAGTAAATGAAGGAACCCAAGGAGAACAGATTTCTGCATTTTAACATGCGGGAGTACTCCTGCCTCAGCTCCCTTCAACACATAATCCTCCATGCCCCCCAATACGCCGACAATCAGAAGAACCAATAACACGTTATACTCCGAATAGAGCCTCTGAAGTTCGCTTTATTTATTACTATTAAATCTGTTATTATTTGGATTATTTCTAAAAAAACAAAAAGCGATATACAAAAAGTGTAAAAAAATGTGATTATTCCATCCTTTATTTGTTGCCAAACAATAATTTACCTATCGCAATGCTTATCAAAATAAATAATAAAATAAAATGCCTATCTCGTATAAACTAATTTTATGAATTGTTTAAAACAATTTTAATAAATTGAAACTATTTATTAATTGCCAAAGTAAATTTCGCTTAAATGAAAAATAAAGCAATAATTTATTAAATATTTGCGTTTTGTTAAAAAAGGTTTCGAAAAATATTTAATTACATTGACGATAATAAAATATCAAATATTTTTATTATAACCGTTTTCACTTGATAAATTTAACAAATTATTTAAAAATACCAATGTATATTTTATTAGATAGATATATTTTTATACACAATATTCATGAGTATGACACACATATCAATATTTTATAATTGAAAAAGAGTTTTTTGCAGTGGATTGCACCACTTTTATTATTTTTGTTAATTAAAATTATTTTTGTGAACACCATCATAAGCTAATTATTGCATTTATAATTAAAAGGATGAGCTATAGTTATTTTCCTAACAAGTGCGGAAAGTGATACCTTTCCGCACGCGGCAGCCGTTGCACGAGCGACGCGCAGCAGCGTTCGGCTAAGCAGCCAAGAGCGGAAAAGTTACTTTCCGCAAGTGTAAGGAACAATATTTTTTCTAAAAGCGAAAGGAAAAACCAACATATATTTAAGGATTTATGATAAAAATATTATTTATTTACGAAGGAATTTATACACTAATTTTTATTATTAACATTTATAGTAAAAGTGCAATTGGTCGCGTTTTGCAAATTTATTGCTGACACGAGTGGCTTTTTTGTAGAAAACGTTGACGGCGGCGTTGAGTTCTTGATGAGCCAATCTTTTGCAACTATAGAAGTAGTTTCTTAAACCGAGATGTTTAGTACAGCGGTTGACGGTTGTTTCTGGATAGTGGAAGGTTATTTGGTAAAATGGAGGGATCCTTCAGCGACTGATGTAGACTTCCAGCCTCCAAGACGTTTAATGTTGGATATTTGTTTTCCGAAGTTTGCGAGAAATGTTGCAGACGACCGGCCCAGGGAAGTTTGAGATAGGCCGTTATTTCCGACAGCATTTTTCCGAATGCCGATACATTGTACTGTACACACTCCGTGTTAATAGTTCATAAACAATCGCCTACGTGGTGTTGTCGGCTTTATTAAACTAGCATACTTTCTATATAGATTTAAAAATTTTCCATTATCGGCATCTCCAGAAATAATGACAAAGCCTCTAGAGAGCTGTGGTTTTTTAAGTCTGGGATGTGTATCAATACTAAATTTCCTTGGTCTTCAATATGGTTCAGACATATTTTTGTTAATTGCTCTCTACGACAAGCGCCTGCTAAGTCAAAAATCTTAGCCACTTTTATATGTAAATAAGTATAATCTGGCGCTTCATCCATGAATGACTTTAGCCTATTTGGGTCTAAAACCAACGCTTTGTTTTTTAAGGTAGGCCGTCACTTTGAAAAATTTGCTTAAATCTATGTTCTTTCGTAACTTAACGATACATTTTAGCATAGTATCATTTAGTATCTAGACCATATTGTATTGGGTTAACATGTTTTTGATAAATAAGAGAAACAGGCCAGAAAAATCTCCTCTTTAAAAGACTTCACACTCTTACTTTAACACCAGCTCTCAAACATAACAAATTATTTTTCATATCTGTAACGAGATTCCATGGGCAGGAGATCTATACTTGCTATTTCTGCTGCTTCGATAATCGATGCTGGTAAATCGTCGTCAGAATCCATTGAAAATGTTTCTCCAATTTGGTTGAAAAATGCGTAACAAAAAATTAATTTTTGATAGATGCATAAACAATACGTTGGTTGCTATGGATTCTTTGATAATTTATATGGAGTTATTAAAAATGTGTACTTACATTTGGTAAATTAGAATTTTTATTTTATTTAATATATGTTATAAAAAGGCTGCAAAATTACAACAGAATTCAGTTTTTTTTTAAATATTAAATTATTATAAGCAAATTATGCATTATTTTATAATAGGATACTAATTTATGTTCAAAAACTAAAAGATTTTACTTTTCCGACTAATCAAAAGTGTATTTTCCGCACGCATATTAGTGCGGAAAATAGCACACGAAGGAAAAAGAAGAATTGCCCAAGATTTAATGGCCGTTACTGTACCTCTAAACATAAAAGTCAAGGTCTGCCTAAAGGATTCGCAAATTAAACAGAAGTGCTATTTTCATATAAAGGGTTGTTTGTAACAAATTAAAAAAATACGTGCAAACATTTTTTTGGTTATAAGAGCTACCTAGTCAACATTTTTTGTAAAATTTTCTCCTAGTTTTTAACTATTAATAACTGCACAACCCGTGTATAACAATTATATAAGTGTGGTTGAAAACAAAAGAAAAAACGTAATAAAATTCTCAGCTACGGAGAAAAACACCAAATTAAAAAAAAGATATATCAAAAGAATGTTTTAATTTGATTCTCAGGCCTTTTAGTAATTCAGCACAGCTTTTCCTCGGTCATATTAGTGGAGGCAGCGCTTAAATGGACTCTAATAGGTTTCGAGACAGGATTACTGCCAGATATTACACGTTCGACCTGCTCAGAATTTCAGGGAGATGATTTTTAAAATCAGAAGCCTAAAGAACTGTCAATTTTAATCAAATCAAATCAAAATTCGTTTAGCGGCATTGCAATATGACAGAACCCTGGACTGCAAAATAATAAAAAAAAGTACAATTTTTGAACTTTACATTTATATTAAGGATATTATAATAATATAAAATAAATTTTTTATATGACGTTATTAAAAATAATAGTCTAAAAATCAAATCATGGTGTAACCCTAACTTGTCTTTTGAATATTTCTAAAACTTATATTTTAAAATCTAAATGTGTAATTATTACCATGGTTTTAAATCATAAAATTATAAAATCCTCCCCATGTGCTAAATTTTTAATAATTTCTGTCCATGTTAAACTCATATACCGGGTGGTGCGTCGCCGAGTGGAACATAGAAAATCCCATGTAAATTTTAAGAGGGTCAATTACTGGCTCCCCTGTACATTTTACAGAAAAAATGTAAGATAACTTTTTGAAGAGACCAATCTGACAAACCCTCGTACCAACTTTCAAAAAAATTTAATAAGCGAATCTTGAATTATTCAATTAAATGTAATTGCAAAATTACTAAATTTTAGGTTTAGGTAACACCAAACAGACACCAGCCACCAGCATATAATTTGTTATAAATCAAATTTAACGTACAGCCGAATACAAGGAATGTTTTTTTTTTCGGTTCATCTCACAACCATTACATTTAAAGTAAAAGGCACGTTAACATTATTTTTTATCAAACCTTTTATTTTAGGTAATAATTAAGTTTAACTAATAACAATTATTACTATCGATCACTAAAAAAATAAATTTGTTATATTAGAATTTAATTAAACCAATAGCAGTATCTGAAATATTTTTTTCTCTCCTCCTATATTAGTAAGAACCTAATTACACACCGTCTACTTTATCAGTAAATCTCTAATTACAAACACTATACTGTAAGAAGCCAAACTGTGCGTAAGGGAGTTACGTGAATATATATATATATATATATTACGTAACAGTTCCACAATCGCATTAGCCGCGAGCCCCAAAATCTTGAAAACTTTAATAGATTTTACGTAAAGCTGGCTATGAAACAAATAGCATCATAGCATCGCCTTGACAACGCAAATGTTTGTATTATTATTTGTATTGTTACTTAAAGTTTACACAATCTTCTGCTTTTATTTATAAAAACTAAACATAAAGTCGTAGAAAAAGTATAGTACACAACTCGGTGAGTAGCCCATTACACTCTTTCGAATTTCGGTACTCGCTCACGCTCGTACCGTAATTTTCGAAATCGTGTGTAATGGGCTTCTTACCACTCTCGGTATGTAATATACTATTAATTTATTGTTCCATTAAGCCTATCTGGCCCATTTCAATCATTAAACGTATTGTCAGTAAATTCGAGTCCAAAGCCATCGCAATAAATAATTGTAAATGTTTAACCCAGAAGATTGAAAATAGATCCGAAAAAAGAAAGAACTAAACTCTTAATATTTTACTAGGTGTGGAAAAATAAAATGAAATAAAATACAATAACTTTTTTAAAAATAAAAACAATTACATAAAGACATTAATTAATCAAATGTTCAAACAACCCCCCATTAACAGCTGAACAATATCCCAAACGATCATAAAATTCATTTCTAACGTTGCTAAGTTGATATGGCGAAATTTTATTACATTCTAATAAAATAAAGTTTTGTAGCTGATTTAGATTCTCAAATTTTACTTTTTTATAAATGATACTTTTTAAGTGACCACACAGAAAGAAGTCATTCGGTGAAAGATCAGGTGACCTGGCTGACCAAAGTATCCGGTACCGTGGACCAATAATATTGCCGTTAAAAGCATTTTCCAGGTACTCTCTAACCATACAGGCATTATGGGCGGCGCAACCATCCATTTGGTACCAGATGATTTGATCTTTCCGAACAACTTCTTCCAAGGCGGGTCCAATTTGATTTTAAAATAAGTCCAAATAGGTTTTTGCTGTCAAGTAATAGTCCATAAAAAAGGGTTTAAGGATATGGTGTCCGATAATTCTCACGAATACATTTGATTTTTGGGGATATTGTGTCCGATTATAAACAAAGCGATGTTCATTTTCTTGGCTTCGATACCGGCAATTCTGAACATTTCGTTCATTGTTGAGGGTGAATGTACATTAATCGGTAAAACAAATATTTCTTAAAAAATTCCCATCGTTTCAAAACAAAATGCCATTCTTCGCTCTTCATCTTCTTCCTGCAGCTCTTGATGTTTTTCGAATTTATACGAATTATATTTGTGTTTTTTTCAAAGTGCGCTATACCCTTGTATGATGTTTATTTACCTTTTGCCCAAGAACCCTCGTACTAACCATTTTATTTTCCTCCACACTCAGTAGAATATTAAGATCTCTGCTCTCTCTTTCTTCGGCTCTATTTTCGATATTCTGAGTTAAACATTTACCTTTGGACTCGAACTTACTGACAATACGTTTAATAGTTAAAATGAGCGGAATGGGCTTGGTGGAGAAAATAGAAATAAAAATAAACT
>JAHBCN010008508.1:0-38733 GCA_019359885.1 Listronotus oregonensis | reverse complement strand
AACTTTCTATTTCAAATTAGTCAAACATTTGCCGTACAAAGTTTGTACAAATACTTTATAAAATTCTGCCTATACGTTGGTGATAGTGCGACAACGATCGATATATCCGAAACCGTTCATAATGGTAAAAAACTGAATATACAAAAATTATAGAAAAAAAGGCGTCAAATGTAAAATTATTTTCTATTTCAGAATTTTCCAAAAAAATCACTACCACTCAAGAAAATTTCCTTATTTTTAGCTTTTAACCTAAAATAGAAAAATTATAGCAAAAAATTCATTTAAAAAAAAACCGCTTCCTTGTATATTATGCTGGAAATTCTTAAACTGTCATATAGGAAATGTCGGACGTGATGGTTTTATATATCATTTTGGTTTTGACGTCATCATTATATTTTTATTGTTTTGATTTTTCGTCTAAACCGGAAGTGAAATTTAAAATCCATTTATAGAAAAAGTATTCCTATATAAAATGACAAATATATTTTTTATTAAACCATATTTTTTACATTTATATCTTAGTTTAAAGGAGCAATCTAATGATGCCATTCTTTCAGTGTGGCACAAAAATAATGTTTTCCTGATTTTAAATTTTTGATCCAGTAAGTGGCATCACTAAACATTAGGAATAGGTAAGTAATTTTCAGCTTCTATAACTTTTTGTATTTTAGTTTTTCTCTGTCGTAAACGGTTTTGGAGATATCATTTGTCGGACCATTGAGTCACAATTTTATTATTTTTGAAAATGTTACTAACTACTAGTTATCGTTTTTAGATAATTTTATTAAAAAGGAAGGATCGATTTAATTTTTATTTTATTAAAAAACTTTTTACTCAAAAATAATCGCCTTTTTAGGCAGCTCGACACATTTTTTGTCATGTCTGTATGAAATACCTCATATTGAATATAAAAATTGAAATATTATAATTAAAAAAAAAGTGACAAAAGTGCAAGAGTCTTGCAGGTCGGTCTTGGTCTTGCGTAGTCTTGCACCCCTCGGTCTTGGTCTTGGTCTTGGTCTTGCATACCCCGGTCTTGGTCTTGGCTTGCAAGCGAGAAGGGTCTTGGTTTTGGTCTTGGTCTTGTCAAGACCAAGACCAAACCAAACAAGACCTCCTCATCCTACTCAAAATGTTGAGTAAATTGCGAAACTGCTAAAAATGGTTAAAATTGCGAAAAATTGCAGCTTGAAAATAAAGAAAAAATTTTAAGCAAGAAAGTATGTTTTTATGTATTTGATAAGCACATCTAAATGCGAATCCGTCTGGCTGTACATACTCCAAATTTACATACATGATCAATATCAAAAAAAAACATAACTGTAATTTTTCGCAATCTACTCAAAATTTGGAGAGGAGGGCCAAATGCATTTTGGATTTAATTCAGCGTATTGAAATACATAAGAAACATACTTATCAAGTCCAATGAAAAAAAATCGTTTTCATAAATGTAATTTTTAGCCATCTTTAGCGTTTTTTGCAATTTACTTAAAATTTGAAGGGTGTACAGCCAAACGGACTTCGGATTTAGATTTAGCGTATCGAGATACATAAGAAACATACTTGATCAAGTTCAATAAAAAAAATCGTTCTTATTGAACTCAACTAAAATTTTTAACCATTTTGAGCAGTTTTTTGCAATAAACTCAAAATTTTAAGGGTGTATAGGCCCAACGCGCCTCGGATTTGGATTTAGCGCATCAAAATAGATATAGATGGATGGGTCTGGTCAAATGCACAGACCACTTTATTTTTTTTTGTGTGTCGGTGTTATTAAAGCTTTTTCTTTAACGTTAGGGTATACTAATGAAATTAGAATTGTCTTTGATTTAATTAGGTTCATCGGGGTATTATCTTACACTAGTTATAGTTACTTTTTATAATAGTTTAATATTTTAGTTTAATTTATTTTTCTACTTCATAATTAACAGTTTTTAACTTCAAATGAAGAGCTATTTTACCGTATATAACAGTAAAATTTTTGTTTGAAATTTTCATAAATTTTGTACGTTTGCTTGGATTAAATAATTTATAGTTTTAAAAGACGATAAAATTTATTTGTCAACTACTTCAAATATTGAGGAAATAAACATTGCTTTTCAATATCTTTGATATAGCTTACTAGTAAGGCAAAGTAAAATCAAGTTTCTTATTAGCCCGAGATCGATTTAAAGGCTTAGACATGTTATCATGAGTCCAGAGCCTCGTCGTTGGACTCCTACTTGTGTGGTAAAAGGCCAGGGCCTTTTACCACACAAGAGCAACCACCAGCTCAGGCTTATAGCTGACTTGTCTGAAGACTTATATCTGTACATATATTTGTAAAAGACATGAAATGTAAATAGTATTACTAATAAAGCACTAGTTTGAGTTTGAGTCCGGCCCAGGTCGTTTCTGCGATGTTATGGGCGCCCTCATCACTCCCTGTCCCGCGCCCTTTAGAGGCACCTAGCACGGGCCTGACCGTATGACTCCGTTACCAACAAAATTACCCTAACCATTTCTCTGCCTTTGACTGCTTCCGAGATTCCAATACATATATTCCTAATTTGGGTCATACTGTATAATCTCTTGACACTTCATCTGACTGGCATTATTTCGGTAAATTAAACTGTAACGACACACTTACCTTACAAAACCTCAGGATTAATTAAAAGCTGTTTTAAACACACATCCCGTCATATTTTGGTACAAAATGCAATTAAGACAGAAAGGTACATTAACTCAACAATGCTTATACCGGTTTATTTTACCCACATACCTCTCAGCTCTTGCGGTCAACTCATAAAGCACAGACACGGAAAAGGCAATCAGCAAAACCACCTCAAGCGTCATCTGTGGCGTTTCGGCATATCGCTAATCTAATAGACCCATTTGTCCCTTCTAATATGCTGCCCGTCCACAATGACTTTTATCGTCCGGGACAAGATTACCCCTCGTGCTTTTATACATTTTTTTCACGTAATATGTTTACTGGATAATCATTGAAGCGGAAAGGCCATTTTGTTCTCTGTTCCGCCTTCGACCTCTTTCTTTTACAAAAAGACTTACGAGACAAAGAGTGTATCACTAAAGATGAAAAGAAAATAAATTTATTACTTATCACTTTTATTCTGAAATCGGACGAATGACATAATAAGTTGGCTATTTTTCGTAGCACAAAAAGGGTATTTAAGTCTTTTGACACAGCTTTGCTTGTCGACAAATTATTGTCTTATAAATTTTAGACAAAAGATAAATATTTTTTAAAAATGTACCTAAAAATTTAAAAATACTGGGTGTCCCTAGCAGCTGGTCCACCCCTGGGTGATTCTCATGGCCTCAGCTCTTTTTTAAAAAAATATTGAATTTTTAAAGTTGATTAAATTTTTATTATTTAAGAGTTTTCTTTTGTAATATACTTTCTGTTTATTAGATTTCCAAGTGGGGCCAATTTGTTTTTTCTATTTACCACTTTTTTGCAGTATTTTATTGAGCTGGTCATAAAAATACTCATGACCGTCACTCTTTCTTTAAACATTATTATTTTCATATTAAGAAATTATTAATGTCCTAAAAAGAATAAAACTAAATAATTGAAATATAGTTCTAAGCTAATCAAATGTAAAAATTTAAAAATACTATAGGAATATCGATTTTTTAAAAGTTCCGTTCTTGGTTTTATACTTGATGAGAGAAAGGACTATAATTATTCTCAGTAAAATTTTTCCAGATGTAAATATAAGATTAATAAACGTGATTGTGGTAAGACATAGCCACATTAAACCAAAATCGGTTCACTTTTTTCTTTTTTAATCATTATTTCACTTTTTTGATATTTTTTGTTGCGTGACGGTCATGAGTTTTGTGTGACGGTCGTGAGCAATATGGACGATCATGAAAAAACACAACACACTATCCATTTAACGAACTTTATATACAACCAAAATGGATAAAACAGGTTAAACATATAAACAAACTTTATATACTAAAATTGAAAAAAATTGTTAATGATACATTAAAATTTTAATTAATGATAGAATTTGTGGTCAATTCTAGCAAGGAGTAGATATCCCTATGTGTTTCAAACTTTGTCAGCACTTGCGTAATGTCTTTTATGTTCACGTCTTCAGTATACAGAAAATAAAATTTCCCCTCATTGGTTTTATCCAAAAATTTCATCTTATTTGATCACTTACTTGACTAATGTAAAATCTCACATTTTTTTTTTGAGGATAACCTCGCAAGAAAGAAATCCCCGGTGGATAGATCGTTTATTACTTCATTTAAAAGTGTTTGTGTGTGGCGTAAAATCCAAGGAATTATTAACTTTACTGTCATCTGAATATACTTTATGATATGATGTTTGGTCCGTGGAATCCTTAACTTTCGGTTAAGAAATAATATTGAAAATATGATCTGAAAACAAATCTTTTCATATAAATAGTTTTTAATAAAGGAATACTGGTAGAAGGCCCAAACATGTTGGCTCCAGTGTGTACTAAGTTATGATAGCTCGTCATTTGATGCGTAGATTCTGATTAATTTTTGCAGACTATAAACAAAAATTTGAATTTAATGTCGTTCTGTTTTGAGAATTCTAGGAAGTTTTTTTTGACTTGCAAAATCACATTCTCTATACACCAATTTTATTGGTTACATTACAACAAATGCTACCAACTATATTGCCTAAATTTGTGTGCCGTATTAGTTTGTACTGTTTGATTTTAGGACAAAAAGAAAAAAATCATGGTACTTGAACATGCAGGTATGTCGCTTTTGGGAGGTCTTTGAGGGCCCAATAAGGTTTGAAGCGGCAAAAAGGTGGATATGATATCTAAATACCTTTGGTAAAACAAATTTTTTGGGTAAGGTCTCTGATAAACACCTTATTTGCTATTTCACTTTCCTTTTGGTTATTGATTTTCACCGGTATAGTAAAATTTTTTCATCGTCGGTAGGAAAATTCTGGACTTCTTTCATAGGATCAAATCTGGCATTTGTTTTTCCTTTCCTCTTCTATTGTTTTAAAATTATCCTTGGCGGGTTCAGGCTCGTTATATACATTAACTGGTGAATTTGGAGAAGAATTTACATCCACACATTTTACCAGTGCCTGCTGTTAGCGTTTCTTTTGTGCCTGTTTATTTTCTCCACCCCCCTTTGTTTTCTGTTACCCCTTTCGCTTAAATCATTAATACTTATTTTTTTTTTTGCCCTTCGTATTCTACTTCGTTATTTTTTTTCCTTCATTATTTATATTTTTCGGCTTTTCGAACCTTTTCTTCCTATTCTTTTTCTTTCTGTGCAGCCTTTCTTTTGCTGTCACGGGAGGTTTTTTAGTCTGATTGCTCTGTTTTTTTTGGAGTTTCCATGTTGTTGTACTAGTAACTTTTCTTAAAAACCAATAAATGTTTAAATGATACATTATAAATTTCGAAACCTAGCTAACATTTTATTGCTTAGTGGCTATGAACATATTTTTCAAAGCAACTTTTTTATTTATTAGATTTACACGGACAAATGGTTTGCGCTCGGCGTGTTTTGCCGTCCGTTTTAAAAATAATAGTATTAAATTGAGTAATGCACACGATTCGAGCGTAGTCCAACTGCAATTGACGTTCATTCCACCCCGACGGCACGTAAACCAAACGCTGGTTTCTCTACCACGTCGACCTCAAAATAACGTTCGGCGGGTTCCACGTTTAGGGAATATTGAGCGATGCACACGGAAGACTCGGCGAGTTTTTGAAAACCTACTATGGCGGAAGATTTTCCTGACACGGAGTTACTTATTGAAGAGGTTTGGAAGCGGCCAGAAATTTGGGATGTTTCTTCTGAACTTTATAAAGACAAACACAAGAAACAATCTGCGTGGATTGGAATTGAAAAAGTTGAATTTCGATTAAATGCATCAAACTGAATCAAAAGTATTCGTGGAAAAGGCCCCAGCACAATATTTCCATACTATCCGTCACATTTGCAACCTCTTTCGGAAAATCAGTTTTCAGGCCAAGCAAGCAATAATTCTAATTACAGGACTCACAATTCTGCCGAAAAATCACAACTTACTAGAATATCCCAACATTCCCAACAGTTTCTGGCACAGTCAGCATCCTCCTATGTACCGCAAATTCTTCAACCTATTCAAGTTGAACAACGTTGCCATCTCCCACACAGTCAACTTCCTCTTTGTATCGCAAACTGTACAACTTACTCCAACACCCCAACCATCGCCTGCACAGTCAACCTGTTCTTGCGTGAAGTGCATCAAAAGATTTGATGCTCATTCGGAAATAGTTAAAAAACTTGGCTTCGTCATTTCTTAAATCACTAAACAGAGTTTCAAAAGTACCTCTCAGAAGACGTGCGCTAACAAAGGGATGCGTCCAATACCTCCTTTTTCTTTTTTTACAATAATATCTATATACACAGTAGGCAAACACAACTCTCTTCTTTACGTATATATCCATTTTATATAGTTAATTTTTAATATCTACATAGGGCGAAAGAACTCTACCGGCTGGCAGCTATAAACTGTTTTCTGACTGGATATACGAGATCGTAGGCCCCTCCATTTAACGTTGGATGTACGCAACTACATTTGCCGTTCGTGTACATTAAAACACAGCGTGTGTCGTCCAGCTGACGCTTCGTGCGCGCGACAGCATTTCACGTCCGTGTACACCGAGCCTTGAAAAGTTCAAATTGTATTTAAAAACATGTAGCGACCTGAGACATGAAATTTAATTTGTAATAACTAGAAGACTAAATAAAATTATAACAATAATAAACAAACTTGTAAGGGATAAACTTAAAATACTATACAAGAATAATAATATTCACGACTGTCACACCATGCTCACGACCGTCACATAATAAGTGTGACGGTCGTGTGACGGTTGTGAGTGTGACGGTCGTGAGGAACTTTCCATAATTTAATGTTTATAGCATTACCAAAACCTTACCTTAACGGCTAGGTTGACTAATCAGTTGTGTACATCTAAATATAATCAAATATCAAGTCCAGAAGCTTTAAAAAAATATGAAACATTTTAAAAAGCGTGACGGTCGTTAGTAAAAAAGGTACGAGAAAGAAAACGCCTTAGATTGAAAAAATTGTGAAAAATTCAGTAAATAATGTCAATCAAACAAATCATTTATAAAGATAACCTCACGGAATTACTCTGTAGATGGAAGTAGCACTAGCGCATTCTAGCAGTAAATATTAAAATATCTAGTTGCTGTGAGGGTCGTGAGGCAAACCGAGGGACAAAGAGAAAACGAAAGATTTAGTTTACCTTTATAGTTTAAAATTGGTTAAAGGCATGGTAATTTATTTTCCAGTAATGTTTTTATACTCTAAAAAAAAAAGGGTAAGTTTTTTAAAAAAAGGAAATCTCAGTTTATAGGTTAGGGACAAATGACGGTCGTGAGCTTAAACGTTCGTTTATGGATATAAAAAATAAAATAAAATATTTCTCTAAAGTAGGCTGTATGGATTAACTTTAAAGGATCGATTTAAGTCCAAATTCACTAAAAATATTGATTTGAAAGTTTTTGTTTTAACTTAAGTCTAGCAGGACAGTAAAAAATCAGTGCCATGAGAATGACCCCCTATTACTTTTTTAATTTTTAGAATACAAAAATAAAATTTCGTACACAGGTATATCACATAAATATGCATTACTTAATGCATTTCAATTGAAAATGACATTTTGTCATACGGCCATATTTGACCACTTTTTGACATCACGTTCTGACATCTAACCTCTAACTATTTGTAACTTTTTACTTCCATCCAGAGTGCATTGAATGCTATAAAGCTTTAAATCTGGGACCAAGTAGTCACGGAAAAATGAATCTGACGGTCTTTTATTTTTAAAGCCTTTTAAGTCAATTTTTGTATTATGGGTTGAGGTTAGCTGCGAAAAGTATTTTTTAACTACAATTTAATGCCACACCACTGATATTTTTTTCTCTAGTTGAAAATATTTTAGAAGAACCCATATTAATTATTTATTTATTTTGTCATAACAACATCAACTTGTCGTCGCTGGAAGTGTTGATAAAAAACTAAGGTGACTTGGAAAACAATAATTGGTTGTTGCCATGGTTAATCTGTCAGATTCTTAAGTAAATCATTAAGAAGTTAATACATTATTACGTAAGATAATTAAAAAATGGACTAAGACTAGCAGAAAAAAGGATTTTTTACCTATAATTTAATGCCACACAATTGATATTTTTTAATAATAATTTATTTTGATATAACAACATAAACTTGTCATACCGGCAGTGATGATAGAAAACTAAGGTGGCTTGGAAAAAAATAATTGGTTGTTACCATGGTGAATCTGTCAGATTCTTAAAAAAATCGTTAAAAAGTTTATACGTTATTACGTAATAGTATATTACATACCGAGAGTATAAAGCCCATTACACACGATTTCGAAAATTACGGTACGGCGTGAGCGAGTACCGTAATTCAAGATGTGTAAGGGGCTTACCCTCGAGTTGTTATATACTTTTTCTACGACTTTAGTTTAGTTTTTTTATAAATAAAAGAGAAGATTATGTAAACTTTAAGTAACAATACAAATAATAATACAAACATTTGCGTTGTCAAGGGATGTATTTGTTTCATAGCCAGTTTCCAAAATCTATTGAAAGTTTTCAAGATTTTGGGGGCTCGCGGCTAATGGATTGTGGAACTGAAATTTATATATATATATATATATATATATATATATATATATATATATATATATATATATATATATATATATACAGTAGTCCATTTTTGGATTGTGAGAACAAAAGTAAGGTAAGTTTTATAAGCGATTTTTGAAAATCCTAATTATCTTAAAACCTTTCATTTTTGGTATAGGGATCGTTATAAAACTTACCTTTTTTTTTGTTCTCCTAAAAATGGACTAATATACAGGGTGTTCCATTTAAAAAACATAACTTTGATATGTATCTTTTTTTTTGAGCACCCTGTATAATTATAATAATTTTAAATTATGCTCCCAATGCACCCGCATATGCTTGTAAAAATATTTTTAAAATATTACACCGTTTTCGTAACAGAGACCGGGCGTATGAGCTGCGCCACCCTGTTTTTTATATATATATATATATATATATATATATATATATATATATATATATATATATATATATATATATATATATATATATATATATATATATATATATATATATATATATTACGTAACTGCCCTTACGCACAGTTTGGCTTTTACAGTATAGTGTTTGTAATTAGAGATTTACTGATAAAGTAAACGGTGTGTAATTAGGTTCTTACTAATATAGGAGTAGAAAAAATAATTAAATATTTTGGGTTTTAAACTAAAATATTAATTCTGTGCCTTCGGTCCATTTAAAAAAAATTAACTAAGACCATAAGTACGATTTTACAAACTGTAAACAAGTCTATAAAAGCTATTAAAAGCAAAAGACGGCCACATCTATTTTTACATGACTACTTGGTCCAAAATTTATCATTTTACGGTGTTCATGGCATTCTGGATTAAAAGTTTAAAAAACAAAATTTGGAAGTTAGGACTTACAAGGTAACAAATAAAGTGTCATTGTACCCGAAAGAAAAAAAATCTCTAGAATTAAATTTGTTAATTATATAAATAATTAAAAAAAAACTATGAGTTTTTTAATTTTCCAGTAATTAATGATTTTTTAAAGTTGCTGTTATCATCCCCTAGCTTCTAGCTACCCTATCTCAGTTAATTTTAATTTTAGGAAAAAAGTTATATAACCATTTTTATGTAGAATTTTACGTTCTACAACTTTTATTTAAAACTTTTTTTTCTAGGACTTACCATTTCCTTAAAATGCCAAAAAAAAAAACTTTTTAAATTTTTTTTCACCCCTTCCCGGGGGAGAATTAAAAAAAAATACAGTTCGTTTTTAGATTCTTCAAAGTAACTTATATCAAAAATTCAAGTTTAAACCTCAAATTTGTATTTCACTACCTATTTTCTTCGACTATTAATAAAAGTAAAATTTAATATATTTATATTTCACTTTATAAAAATTTATCAAAGATATAAAGCTTGCTAGATTACCAAATAACTTGGTAAAAGCGCATGCTGATAAAGAAAACATAAAATTATAGTATTTTGATCACTTCAAGAGCGTTTGATGGACAGTCTCTGGTGTATTTTAATCAGTTTAAATTAAAATATTTACATGTCTATAAATAGTAAAACCAAACAAGCCCCTATTAGCAAATAATGAATTTTACCATGTATTGCTAAGGTATTGTGAAAAGGTTAATTTTATAGAAGAAAAGAGATAATTAAAATTGGATTTTAACCAGAAAATCATTTAAAGCTTTATAGCTTAAAATGTACAAACAAAATATTGCAGATATAACTTTTGTAGTTATTAAAAAACACATTTTATTCTTAAGTGCCTTGTTCTTTCAAAACAAAAACAAATTACGTTATTTTTTTTTTTTGTATAGTCTTTAAAATAGATAGCCCATGTATATTTAGATATACAAATAAAGCAAAAATTGACTTAAATTTAAAAGGGTTTGCCTTACCTACATAAAGAACATTTCATAGAGTAATTAAGGAAGTTGTATTGGAACTTACCTGAAATAAAAAAATACATTAGAAAACATTGGTAATGAAAAAAACATATATTTATAGTATAATTAAAAAAAAACAAATTTTATATTTTTAGTAATAAGCAACACGCCATAGAGCATTAAGAAAATATCTTATCCTGAAAATAGATAAGTTAAGTTATGCAGGTTTTTAAAAATATCTTAGTACAATATGGCATATTGCACCCAATCGGCCCACTTTGATATTAATATTATGGAATATGGCTGCTTTATGGTCTAGTAACAATAGACTGTAGTTTTCTGCAATTAAATTTTTGGGTGCGAGATTAAATGTATTATAAAAAATCGTTTATGCACCGGTTCTAGATTTACAAAATGCTTAATATTGTGTGAAACTCTTATATTTATCTTTGTTATTTAGATATGAGTATCTAAATAACCACCGTACTTTTCCTTTTCCCCTATATTTTATTAACACAATTTTTTGTTGTTTGGTAAATAATAAAACTCGTTTTTAAGCTGCTTTAATAAACTTTTTATATTGCGTTATTTCCCAAGGCCAAGAATTATTAAAATCATAATATCATAAAAATGAAAGAAATATCCGTACTTAATGTAAAAAAATCGGGCTTGGCGATAACATTTCTTTAATGCCAAATATTTTAAATTCTGTGGTTTTCCTTTTGTTATGCCTGTTTTGTTTTCAATATAAATACCCCCTTTTATTATAAAGTCAAACAAATTTAAATCTTACCAAATGGCACATAGCTTTTGCCTTATAGATTTTTAAGCTTCTTTCGTTTATATTTGGTGCATTTACTTGTAATTGTGCTATTAACAGTGCCTTTTTTTAACCAGAGCGGGCCCTAGGCCACATAATTTTTTGCCCCCCCCCCATTACATTTAGAAAAAATATAATACCTATGTATATACATATATTTGTGTGAATACTATATTTATAATTTGTTTGTGTTTATAGGCAACGTCAGAACGCATTAATAAATAATAGTCCAGGCAGTCAAGCATTTCACCTCCGAATTTTTTATATATGCACCGATTTATTTAAAATTTTGACAGATGATAAGATGGATGGTCGAAAAGCAAAATCTATATGGTGCTGATGTGCGCAACCACCCCTGGGGTGGATGCCACCTCTTCTCGGGGGTGGGCAATTTTTTACCCAAAATACCCCCAGAAATCGAGATGAGCAAATTTTAGGTAAAAAATGCCATGTCAGGTTTTTTCTCCAGATCAATAGTTCTTGGATTATTCGCAATTAAAAAGTGCGATTTTTCGTTAAAAAAACCTCATTTTTCAATTATTTTTTACGCATAACTCTGTAATTATGCGTTTGATCAAAAAAGGTGTAATGAACAAAAATGAAGCTTTTAAAAAACAGAGAAATTGAGCTATTTATGAAGATATTAAAGTTCTACCTAAGGCAAGTTATAGCTGCTTGAAGATATTTTATGTTACGTGATTAAGTACTTAACCTCAAATAACGGGAAAAGGGTACATTTTTCAACAAAAAGTCATAAAATATTTTTTAAAGAGCATAAAAGACCTTTTAAAACAAGTCCGATTGAAGTCTTTTTGACTGAAATTTCAGTGAGATATGGTGTAAAGATTTAAAACTAAAAAAAAACGCAATAAAACCAATTTCATTTCATTCAAAAAACAAAATTAAACTTATTCCTGCACCAATTACTTTATTTTATGTTATTTATGACATCTGAAAGTTTTACTGATTAGAGATGCACAGTTTGGAAAAAAATGAGCTTAAACTATATTTTTTTTTGTGATTTTTCAAAAATTTTTTTCTCATTTTAACCCAAACCATAAGAGATACGAAAAAACCTAAAGTAGAAAATGAGCATTTTTAAGATTATAATTTTTTTTTGTGGCATAAAAATTCACGGAGTTATAACCGATTTAGACTTTCACTATAGTGCGAGGACTGCTTTTCCGCAGCCCTTTGACCCTTTACTCATAAAATATGGAGAGTCTAAAGCCCTTTTAACATACATAGGCTTGTAGTCCTGAAAATCACCTTTAAAATGATTTTTTGTAGGATGTGATAGCTTCAAAATTAACAGAGTTACACAAAAAGTAAGACTTTGAATTTTTTTTAGTCAATTTTAAAGTAAAAAAAAGTTTTAAATTTTGGCGCACTGATTAATTCTGTTGACAATGGGTTGTCTGTAGGTACATTTGAGACAAAGTAAATTTGGCCAAGGGGTGGTTCTTAAGGGTTGGCAGGGTGAAGACAATTAAAGATTAAAAATTACTTCGTGTTTAGAGAATAAACTTTAGAACCAACAAAATTTAAAATTAAAATATGAGTAGTCATTAAAAAATATTTTTTAATTTTATTTTTGTCAAAGGTGTGGTGGTTAAGGGTTGCTAGGGTGTAGACAATTAAAAATTATTTTGAAAAAAGATAATAAACTGTAATACTAAAATTACGCAAAATCTAAAAATTGGCAGTCATAAGATATTTTTTTATTTCATTTTTTGCAAAGGAATAGTTTTTAGGGGCTGAAAAGTGGTAACTAATAATTTTATTAAAATGCTATGAATTTTTTCCAGTAAAACTGCAATTGTAATGTTACAAATCGTTAAAAGCTTTTTTTCTATATTATTTTCATCAAAAGGGTAGTTTTTAAAGATTCTTAGTGGTTTATATATCAAAATACACCAATTTTATATTGTACAACACGTTAGGATATGTATCCTACATAAATAAAAGACATTTGAATCGAAAAAAGGCCGAAAAACCTATAAAATCTATTTTTTCGATAAGGGGTGGTTTTCATCCCTTAAAAACAATTTGCACATCTTGCAACCATATAGATTTTGATATGGAGGGTAAGATAAGCTTAATTCCAAATTTTCAAGAAAATCGGTGCATATATAAAAAATTCGGAGGTATGACCCTATTTTGAGCTTGACTGCCTGGACTATGAAACAAAAGGAAAAACAAAATTATATTTTTATAAATTTAAAAATAAGTTTAAATTTTTATAAATTTAAACTTATTATAATTTATTCTCTATTGCTATTAAAGTTATGCTATTGAAAAATTGCACAATATTATGTGTATAAGATTAATAGTTAAAAAATAATAATTAGATATAAATACATATATGAAGGTTTTTGTTTCTTGTCATAAAAATATATGGCGATTTTCGGGCCCCTCTAGACTACGGGCCCTAGGCCCGGGCGTAATGGGCCTAGTGGAAATAAAGGCACTGGCCGAAAAACCTATAAAATCTATTTTTTCGATAAGGGGTGGTTTTTGCACCCCTTAAAAACAATTTGCACATCTTGCGACCATATAGATTTTGATATGGAGGGTAAGATAAGCTTAATTCCAAATTTTCAAGAAAATCGGTGCATATATAAAAAATTCGGAGGTATGACCCTATTTTGAGCTTGTCTGCCTGGACTATGAAACAAAAGGAAAAACAAAATTATATTTTTATAAATTTAAACTAATTATAATTTATTCTCTATTGCTATTAAAGCTATGCTATTGAATAATTGCACAATATTATGTGTATAAGTTTAATAGTTAAAAAATAATAATTAGATATAAATACATATATGAAGGTTTTTTTTTCTTGTCATAAAAATATATGGCGATTTTCGGGCCCCTCTAGACTACGGCCCCCAGGCCCGGGCCTAATGGGCCTAGTGGAAAAAAAGGCACTGGCTATTAAGATTTCCCATCTATTGCTAGAAAACTACAATTTAAGCGCATGGCAGAACGAATAGGCCTTTTCATCATGTGACAAGCGCAAGCGCAGTCGCCATGTTGAAATAGCGGCAATTCAAAAGTTTCGTACTGTTTTGATTTGGCTGGGAATGCAGTATTATCTCCCCAATTAAATCATTTACTGGAAAAAATCGTTGATGGTGCTTCACTTATTTATAATTCAGTTAAAGCCCATAATTGTACGCAATTAAAAAGGTAGCTTAAATGTCATGGACGTTTTAAAAAGGAAAAAGAAGTGAGCTGATTGAGAGGTTAGGCATCATTACTTCTTTACTATACAAAAAGTGTCAATAATTTTATTCTAATTAGGCCTACCACATATATACAAATTGTTATATTGATTAAATTGTATTGTATTTAAATGATTTATAGCGTGTATCACTCTTACATACTCCATAACAAGACCGCTTTTTCGTTACTTTTCGTACTAATATCATTATAATAATCGATTAAAAAAACCTATTTGCTAATTAAGACACTTTTTTCTTTATTTTCGTATTTTTTTCTTCAATAACTTTACTTTCTTTAGTATTTTTTATTTTAATTATGTGTTTACAGGCCTTTTAACATGATGGTTTACAAAAAACAGTACGAAAAAAATGGCTGATACTGACGCATACGCACAAAAAAAATTGTGATGAAAAGGCCTATACAAGGTATGATACAAAGACGTTTCAAAATTGCGCATGACGTCACTAAGAGAGTTGCCTCTGTTAAATTTAAAGGCGGTTGCATGGAAAGAATCAGTATGTTGGAAAAATACTTGTAAATCAGCAAAAAAAAGTTATTTAAATTTAAAAGAGAGTAATATAAAAAAAAATAATCATATAAAAAAAATAATTTAAAAAATAGATAAAACTGAACAACTCTATTGACAGTTTGTTTAAGGCCTTACATACGTCCAGCAGCGCCAAAAATGCGCTAAAAAATTTTTTGGTAGAAATAACAATAGGAATTAATAAAAATAAACAGTAGACATTGTTTATTGATATTGAAACTTTATAGAAAATTTATTTTATTTTATTTTTATAAAAATTGCTATATAAAAAATCCCGTGAAGCATAACACTAAAAAAAGTTGCTACACGGTCTGCACGATATCTCCAGCATAAAGTTGTAGTAATCGTCCATCGAGCCGGGATTTTGAATTTCGAAAAAATTAACAATATATGGCAGTTTTAACAAAAGTATGCGTTTTACGACATACATTTTACACTTTAATTATGTTTATAAAATTTTTAAATTAAAATATCAAAAATCCGACTCAACAAATATTTTAAATACTTAAAAAACTTTAAAAAATATAAAAAACTGTATGACTTATCATGAAGACCGTGGCGAAAAAAGTAGTTCCGAGAAAAACGCGTTTAAAGCTTTTTAAGTGCAATTTGCTCGAAATTTATGAAATTTCATATTTATTTTGTCAACCTTAAAAATAAATACTAAATTTAATTAAATTAAATTAATACTATAGAAATGTTTATATTTTACAGTAATAAAGAACTGACACATTGCAGCATAAGGGTCAGTCGTCCCAAGGAGACAAAGGACTACCTGCGCGCACGAAACTGGTCGAGTGGTCATATTTTCTATTATAACTTTGGATCTATGCGGAATTTTTGCAATCCGTTTCCACAGAAATAAGCCTAAAACTATAGAGAACAACAATCTAAATAAAAAATCAATTTTTTGAAAATTCTGGACGTATGTAAAGCCTTAAAGTGTTCTTATTTTGAAAATACTTTGGGCAAAGCAAGGTTCTGTCAAAATTGTTTATTTTAAAATTAAATTTCGATTAAGTATTTATTTTAAAGCAAATTTAGAGGCCTAAATTCTACTGCATACGCCAATAAATTTGTTTTTTGCAAATCCAAATTTATTACGATCTACTTTTTATTTCGTCTAACCTAAAACACGTTTCACCTCGAAGTTTATAAATTTTTGGCTGATCGTAAGAGGAAGTTATAAATCTTTCATCCGGGATTTAAACTATTAAATATGCTTATGGCAGTGCTCCGTTCTCCAGGGCGTCGCGGAACGGAATTTGGGCGCTGCTTCGGTTTATCCCCGCATTAAATGTGTAAATTATTAATGGCCATAGCTTAGGTAGATAACAGTCATACATGGTTCCCTCGCGGCTAATTTTAATTGGATTATACGACTGTCCCATCCGCGGGCCACGGTTAGTTTACCATTGGCATTACCAACTTCTGTCGGGTTCTGAAAGCACTTGCAGCATATATTATGTCCTTTGTCAGTTCTGTGGTCTACTATATTTATGTTTATTGCGGGAACGAGCATTCATTGAATTTGTATACAGGTAAATAGATTTTAAATTACGTAATAGATGCAACAAACGACTTTATAACGTTTCCTTGAAGGTGTTAGACATGGTTATAATAACACAAGAATCTTGGACTTTCATGTAGTACAGTGTGTGGGGAGAAAAAAGGTGTTTAATCTTCGTGTTTGTTTATCCAGTTTTAATTTTTAATAAAAATTTGGAATTAAGTTGCTTTACCCTCTAGATCAAAGTTTATCTATGCTTAAAGTGTGCTTTTTATTTTTAGGGGATAAAAATCACCCATGAACATAGAGAAAAATCCAAGAAGGTAGGTCTTACGATCAACGAGGACAAGACCAAATATATGCACGTCAGACGACAGAGGGCAGAGCGACACCTACCATTTCAAATGCGTAAACCAATTTCAGTATCTAGGGGCAGTTATAATCTCGGATAACGATATCAGTAGCGAAATAAAAGCAAGAATACTAAAAGGCAATAAATGTTTTTTCGCCTTACAAGACCTGTTTAGATCCCGACTGATATCTAGGAACTCTAAAATACGGATATATTTGGCAGTTATCAAGCCAATATTATGTACGGTTCGGAAACATGGACAACGACAAACAGAACGAACTAGTGCTAAGACGCTCTGAACGAAAGATGTTGCGGAAAATCTTTGGGACTAAAGTAGATGAGAGGACGAGTCAATATCAAATAAGAACGAGGGAGGAGCTCAAAAACATGTACAAAAGACTGAGTCTAGTAAACGAAATAAAATAACAAAGGCTCAGATGGGCCGGACACGTATTGAGATCGCCGAATGAACATCATCAAGAGGATATGGGAGAAAAACCCAGTGGGAACGAGACCTTTAGGAAGACCAAGGCTCAGATGAAGAGACAATATTGGAGAAGATGTAAAAGTCTTAGGAGTGGAAGGAGGTTGTTTTGGATAGGGATAGGTGGAGACGAGTCGTAGATGCAGCTAAGACCCAAGAAGGGTTGTGACGCTACGAGAAAGAAGAATGCTAAAAAATTTAAAAACCATAGAAATCATAGCCTAAAATGTAGAATGAATATATTTTTATATTGTAAGTTATAACTTACATTATATTTGTAACGTTTCAACCCTTAAAAATCACCCTTAATAACGAAATTACAAAAAAAATTTTTTTTCATCTTAAAATTATGTAATGCCGCTTATATGTAGAAAAAAATTAATTTTTAGGGTATAATAAATATTTAACTACAATAACTTAACACATAAATAACCACCCTATAAGATTTACACAAAAAAATGTTTTTGGCAAATTAAAATGATTTGATGATATATATAGTCTCCGAAAGTAGGCCCAAAAAATGGCGAAACCTTACAATTTTTTGTTTTGCATCTATTTGTATAAAAACTTGGAATTAGGTTTATTTAACACTCTACTTCAAGTTCTATATCATACCGATGGGCGCTGTTTGTTTTTTAAGGGGGAAAACTACTCCTAATTGTCAAAACTTATAAAATTTTATTTTAAACCCTAAGATGGGTAAAATTTGGTATGGGTTAGTTAAATAATGATTGTTTTATGCTTTGGAATAAAATTTCAGAATATTTCAACCCTTAAAAATTAACTTTTGTTAGAGCTTGAAGTAAAAAATATATTTAGCCTAAAAAATTATTAATTTATCATAGTGATTTGGTTTTCGAATGCTGTTGCTTAAAATATGTACTAATTTCATTTTGCAACTTTTCAACCCTCATAAATTAACCCTAATATTGCATCAATAAAAAAAGATTTACCCCAAAACAAATTTATATCTTGACAGATTTATTACTCAAAAATATTACTGCCCGAATTATTACCAATTTCATTATTTTGCAAATTTTTAATCCTTGAGAACCACCCCTAGCCCCATTGCAATTCCTATATACTAATTTAATAGATATAAATAGAAAAATAAGTAAAATAACATACAAAAATTATACCGGTAAAAGTATAAAGTATACCGTTTATGTAGATTATTATGCTTCGAAGTGGGCTATTCGTGTTTTTTCGAAAAAAAATTGATTAGTTTTTAAACATAGCTTTTCAGATTTTAATGATAAAAAGTTTTGTAGGGTTTTTCAAGGGCCACAAGGCTGTGTGAATTAAATCCCTGTAAATCTTTCAGTTTTGAAATGGAATGAGTTTAAAGGCCTCGAATATGGTGGTGATCGCTCGTAAATAGAGGCTTTAAACGGCTATATCTCACCAAATATTTATTGTACAGAAAAATCTAAATAAAGGAAAATCTTTGTAATCAAAAAAGCTACAATTTGGTACTGGTAGCATTTTTTCGTATCTCCAGTATTTTTGAAGTTTTTTACGAAATTGCGGAAAATCGTCTATAAATTTAGGCTCCATTTTTTTAATAATAAACCTTTTTAAATTGTTCAGACTTCTAGAATGTATTGATAATACATAAAAAAATCGCTAAAGGGTAAAGATCAATTTTAATTAGGAGGGTAATTAGGGTTGTATTTTCGTTGGGTTACTTTATTACTAAATTGATAATTTCAGCTAGAAACAAAAGTCTCAGGTGAGTTAACTGATTAATTTGTATGGCCCCTCACTTGGCTCGAATTGTTCATCGCTGGAAGCATGGTTTGATTGCTACCTTTAAAAGTTTTGGCTGCTAATTCTTCTTTAATGATGCTGTTGCCAGATACAATCCAGTGATTACAGGCCCTTACCAAACCATTAATTTAGCAAAATTTATTTTTGCTTTTAAGCACATCGATGTCCTCGAACCTATAGAATTGCCGATAAATCATTGATCGTCCAATTTCATCACAAACAGGCTATCTGTACATACGTTTAAAAGATAGTTTGAGTCTTGCGCGTAGCCCCACAATGTAAATTTATCAGCTCAAATTCACTAAAACTTTAAATTTTTCACTTGTAATTATCTTTATAAAATACATATTAAAAATACTAGGGCCATTTATTTACAACATAATCACCATGTATATTATATGTGCTTATTCATAATTAATCGGTTTTAATTTTGTTGTTCGGTTTTGAAATTAAAAAGAAAAAAAATAGATACCGATTTTTACTGTAGTTTGCTTGTGATTATTAAAATAGTTGTTATAATCCTTAATATATTTACATCACCTGTACACTTTAAAAAAAATGTATAGTACTGAACGACATTTTAATACCGGAGCGACTTCGGCACTTATGAGAAACTATAGTTATCAAGTGTAACACTTACGGTTGCATAAGTTGATCTACCGTAAACTAGAGAGGGCCTTTAATAAAAACAACACTTCTGTGAATTGGATTACCAACTCGCGTAACTTTTTACAGGTGTACCTCTCCCTACATGGAGAAGGCCAATCATCGACCTCCACCGTCGAACTTTAGATCCCGGACTTTTTGACTTTCGGTACGATTGTCTATTTTTTATTAGGTTGATGCTTATTGTTTTAAAATATTTAGATATTAATCCTAATGTTTTGTTAAGTCTTTTTTTTTACTCTTTTCCAAAACTTGCTAAAAGTGAACTCAAAAATTCATATTCGATGTTACTGGGTGATTTTTACTCCAAAGTTCACAATAGTAATTTAGGAAAATAAACCTATGATACTGTTTACACCATTACGAAATCGATACTACTGCCACTGTTACCTAAGTACGTAACAAAATAAAACAACATAAACACTGGCTTTACCCTCTTTATATCATCCTGTATGCTAATTATTTACTATAAATATGTATTGATTATTCTAACTCCAATTATCCACAAAATTGGGTCTTGGTTTAGCACCGCGTTTTATTTTAAATCTTATTTAAGTGTATTTCGATTTTTATTAACTAAAATTACTGCGTTCACATCTGACAAAAATATTAAAAATTATATGGATTTATAAACAAGACCAATAAATATTACCTCGAAGTTACCTATTTTCCAAAGAGTTAGGAATTAGTTCATATTGCTCACTTTGCATTTGTAGGTTTAAATAGCAAACTGCGCGGAAACCAGTTATTTTGCAAAATGAGCGCAACACTATTTACAAGATAAACAAAGTATATAATATTAAGTTAATTTCTCTCTCAATTCAACTCTATTCATTAACATAAACTGTTACAATAGAATGCTTTATTTGGCATTTGCAATTAATTTTAAATTTGCTTTGTCTTTAAGCAAACAATTATTTAAATAGAAAGTTTCACATTAGCAATGAATTGTAAAATGTGTATTACTTTATTAAATATTTAAATTGTATGTATAGCATAAAAAGAGTACGTAATATATGTAATATACAACAAGATACTATATTAAGATTTTATGATGAAGAAATTCCAAAAAATGAACAGATAAATCATTTCGCCTAAACTTTTATTCATCACTTTCTGAAAAAAGAAAAGCTTGTTTTATCTTATTCTTTTATAAAAAAGCTTTGCCCCCAAAAACCTGTTTTACACGTATTGTACCTTAAAAAGAATCTGTTCAATATAAACACAAAACTTTAAATATAACGCCTAAAGACCTGATTTCCCCCTGTTGTCGGTAATTTATAAATAACATTTAAATTTAATGTTTTCAACCATAAAATTACAAAAAGTACATTAACACAAACAAAAATAAATCTTTCCTAATTGATTTAAAAAATTATATTATTTTCACCCTTTTCCACAAAAAAAAACTTTTTGTGCATAAAACTCAGTCATTAATATTTTCTTAAATTTTGAATGGTTATAAAAACCGTAATTATATAGTCGTTTAGCAAAAAGTTTTATAAGGATTTCAGCCGATAATAATGTTATAGAATTTACCGGTTTGAATCCGAACACAACGGTACTTGTGGGTTTATTGCAAATTTGTGGTAATTTTTTAAATGAATATTAAATACTGTGCGCAAATCCGATGTTCTTTAAGGCTATGTGGAAGTTTTGCAAAGGAGTATCATCTTATCAAAAAAAAAACTAAATTTTATCAAATAGGTGCAAATCATTGCGTCTTGCTTTTTTCTCCCTTCCTTGCTAAATAGTAGAGCCACTTTGCTTAATTTGTATTTATTATTAAAATGTTTTATTTCCTTAAAGATGTTAGACAATGTTATGGTTTCAATTACAATAAAATTTTGGACTTCCACTGCCTTTATTTGTTAAATGGGACACAACGTTTCGGCTAGTGGTATCTCTAAATGATAACTAACAACTACTCTTAGAGCAACGATTTTAAGCCCGGACAAATTGGTCAATTACCCAAAATTGCTATGACTGATGAATACTAAGCCCGTAAAATTTCGAACAATGTTAACTATCAGGAAGATTAAAAATTACAATCGATGGTCAAGATAACCATTTAGTAGGTAACTTGTAAAGGAAAACATTTTAAGCTGCAAAGTATGACACTTTTTTCTCATCCAGAAGCACAGCTTGTCGGCAGATAAAAGCGTCTATCTTAAAATGTCATATTGCATTCACAAAAAGAAAAAATTAACACCACAAACAGATGATGCTAAATGTATGATAGATATTTGGCTTCTTTTTTTGACTCGTGGCTTTAGCCATACAGCCAGAAAATGGCATTTTAATTGAGGATCTTCACGAATAAAGAGTTTTTTAGTCCAACTATAACAACAATAGCCTGCAAATCATACAATAAGATATAATGAATTGTTACCGTTTCGTACATAAAAAATATATATTTTTATTTTTAAATATTTTCTTAAGGTAGAACTTATTCCTCAATAAGCCCTCGTAAGTATTTTAATATTCAGATGTCTTATACCAACAATACTGTTAGGTCATTAACGAATTCATTTTGTATTAAAGGGTCTTAATTGACATACAATGAATTAGGCAAACTCAGTTTTATTAGTACGATAAACCGTTTATTGGCTGTAAAAGCCGCTCTAATGTACGTTTATTGTAAGCTAATGGTTTGAGATCGACATAAATGCAATAATTGAAAAGCGATTATTTTTTAGCAAATTGTTTTATGAGTTGTTGATGTGACGTTGACTCCAGAAAATAGAATGTTTGATAAAATTTGTTGTTAATATTCTAGACACTTATAACAAAAGGTCCACAGATATTTAATAATAATAATATAGACTGTTTAGACAAAATTTTAGTATTTTTATTAGAAAACAAGAAATCATATTTTAAAACTGGTCCCAATTGTCTTTTAAAATTTAATACAGAAATAACCTTTCTTTTTACTAATAACCTCAATTTTAACAAAAAAAATTACCCATACAGAAGATCTCAACAACTTGTTGTGTTCAGGGCTTTTTCGCAAAGATAACGGCAATTTGTAATAGAGCAGCAAAAAGCGTTATTTTAATTTATTAACAGTTTATTTGGGGAAACCTTTAACCTATACTTTAACCGCATTTTTATTTATAAAGTAACTAACTTTTGAATCCGCAGTCTACAAATATTTTTTGTCCTTCCCAAACTTCAATATCTTTAATTAACTGGATATTAACGGGATTAAAATATTTTGGAATCATCTATTTTTCTGGTAAACTTATTATTAAATATTGTGTGGGCATTTTTAAAAAGTTTTGCTGCTCACTGTACTTTATTAATTTTAATTTGTTCATTCAAAATTATGCTTTTACCTTTATTTTTCCTAAAATAGTTTAACATTATTTAAATCTATAAAATAATGAATGAAAATTATCTACTCTTTAAATCTGTTTATAATCTATGTTCTATATTAAAGTAGTCAAGTTTTAATTCTTTTTTTACCCTAACTAATAAATTTAGCACTTTAGTCTTAACAATTAATTTTATAAACGCGTGATATATCTAAACTTAGCAAACATTGACGGCGAAAAAAAAACCTGTAAGTATGAAAATGTGGCATTTTTAAGAAAACATGAAAAATCCTTATACTGCTTTTATTGTTAAAAAAATCTTAAGTTATTAGAAACTGTAAGCACATTGTCTTTTAGTTATACAGAAAAGCTTCATATTTTTAAACATAAAACAAGTTAACAAAAAAAAGCCTTACGCAAATTTTGATATAATTATTAATAAAAATATTGTGCACATTTATTGCATTAATTTTTTTACTTATGAAAAAAGAAAAACTTAAACAGCATAATGTTTAATAAAACTTGTTTTTATATTATAAGATTTAATATACTAAAAAGTTTTTTAATTTTAAATGTTGTACGCGTAATTTTTATACCAATATAAGGTCCCTAGATAAATGAGTTGTTTTGAAAGAAATAAGATTTTTTGGAGAAGTTTTTTACCAAAAATTAGGAATAAGAAATTGTAAAAAAAGTTTATACAGTAAAATATTAGGAGTTTTATTAAAAATTCTTTGGTTTGGGTATAACCAGTTTTGGAAAAATGAAATTCTGTAAGCAATTACGCATTTTTTCGTACGATAACGTAAAGCCTTATTATTTTAAAACTGAGTGTTCTTGTCAAAAGCTTTTAATTCGTAATTGGCAATCTAAAAAAATTCCCGTTAGTTTATTTTGTTTAAAATTAAATAAACATATTTATTTTACACTATAATAATAAAAAAGTCATACAATGAAGAAAAAATTATTAATCATTTGAAATATACGTAAGACACTTTGTAACCCTTTTTTTAACGTACATAGAGCGGATTAGTAAAATAGTATAAAAATTCGTTAAAAATGTAAAAAATAACTTTTGGAAAAATTGCTTAAACCCGTAAAATGTAATTTCTTTTGCGCATTTTTCACATAAAATTAATATTTACAGGGCCATTTCGGAAGGGGGGTATGAAGTCATCGTTTTTATTCCATTTTTTATTACGAGATTTAAAAGACTTCATTTTTTTACAATCGTTAGAAAAATTTTGAATATCGATTAAATTAAAAAAAAGTGAACATTAAATTTGGTTGTTTTGAAAAACTTAATTATCATTAAAAGTATTTTAAAATTGTAAAAGCGTTTTTCTTTTAATTTTTTGTTATCCAACTCATGCTTAAAATTATCTTATCGTATGAAAAAAATATCGATGACGTCATACCTCCCACAGGATCACCCATTATATATTAATTCTATCTGAAAAAATGCGCAAAATGCACTCAATTTTTAATAAATTTGTGGCGTTTTGTTTGTCTGTTACAAATGTACAAAAATTAGTCAATGCTTAGACAAATAGATGGCGTGTCCTATAAAGTAAGGTTGCATACAGTAGTACAGGTAATTGTTTAATTAAAATTGGTTAAAACCATTCTTTTGAAGAAATGACATTTATAATTGTAAATTCTAAAATTTGTAAAACACAATGTATTTAAATTTTGGCAGTAAGTTAATGTAAATTAGAAAATAATGTTTTCGTAAAAGCGGTATTTATACTTTTAAAATATCGACTACTAAAACCGCATCAATACGGTGATAACTTTAGTTTATACTCCGTGGTTTGATAGTTGATAGAATAATTATTGTTTATAATTTCTTTGAAAAATAATAAATAACTTTAGGTATATATCTACTTTCAAATATATAATAAAATATTTATAATAAATATATAATTGTATTTTAAAATGTGTTTAGAGTAGTGAATTTTTGATATATAGTGTATTTTGATATGTTCGGACAACAACTTGACTTGCGTAATATTTTCGACGTATCCGTCCTGCTTTTCCCGCTAATCGAGGTTATATAAGACCTTAAATCACTATGATTTGGCCTTTTGTGACAACATAGGAAAACTATTTTGCAAGACTAAAGTTAAAAAAAACTGTATCTGGATCTTTTAGTTCGAGAATATATCATCTAATGCAAGAAACAATTAAATATCTTTGTAGATTAGCTAAATTTTTAAATTTCGTAAAACGCTTTGCTATTAATTTAATAAAGTTTTATTTCTCAAAAAATTAAATCAATTCTTTAGAAGCCATTTTGGGCATATCTTATAACAGTTCTTTCTTTTGTTAGAGCAAACCCGAGTTTAATGATTAAAGATTAAAGAATTAAAAATAAATATAATAATTATCATCTATACCTTCCCTTGTCCTAAAACTGCTTTCTTAAGCTGAAAGTCTGGGACAGTTTTGTTAAGCGTCCATTTTATGGGGATGTAGTTATCGGCTGATGGCAGCATATTTTGGTTTTGAACTTCAGTGTTCTACTGCACAAGTTGAAGTTGTCTCGAAGCAGTGAATTATGCATTTGAATCCAGGTCAAGTTAAGTGTAAGCCTTTTAATTTAGGATAGTAAAGTGCGTAAGTATAACTTCTTAAGCTATTGGCAAGGTGCGAAGTGTATAATGGGAACAGTTGAATCGATTGCAGCGCAACTGTGGTCAAATTTTCGTTAAATTATAATTAATTTAAATGTAAACAATTAGAAAAAATAATAAAAATTGGGCATAATAGTTGTTGTGTAATGTTGAATGATAGAATACTAGCAAAACTAGTAACTGAAAATTTTATACATTGCCGGGACTTAAAACAAAGGCTTATATGTCGTGGTTTACCAGTGTCTGGTAATAAAAATGTCTTAGTTAAAAGGTTAGTTGATTCATAAATAGCCTGCAAATTAATAGACATTTTTGCATACATGACTAAATAGGTATCACATTTGACTATATATATTTATTTACGAAAAATAAATGAATTTTATAAGTTATCCTACAGCTCTCCCATAGCTTTGAAGCATGATTTTATGCAGCCGTCAGATGTCGTTGTCATCGCGCACCCTGCCAATACATGTGTGTCCGTAAGTTACATTTAAAATAGTTGTCTTGGTTAAGCCCAGCTTTATATAATAGCAAAGACAATTGTGGTTTCACTATAGACCCACAAAGCAATGCTAAGTTTTTGGTAATAGGTTTGGAAGCTCGCTTGCTGGAGCGAGCTTCCATCAGGAGAAAATATGTTCACTTGCTTCTATATAAACGAACACTGTTGCCAAAGCTATAGTAATGGTAACAATAAGTAATTATTTTAACGAGAAATATGCCAAACTTATAATAATAATAATTAAAACATTTTCTTGCTGTTTAATAATACAATTTTAATTTTGTAAATTTTTACATTGGATATATATATGTCTTTATATATCCGTCTTAAAATTAAACTTAAGAAAATGGACAAAAAAATGTTGTGAAAAGAATGAACACTTTGTTAAAGGTCAGTTTAGTGGATGGAAGTTAAAAGAAATTATACTATTGACAAATATTTTTAGACATTTTCATAAACGCACCTTAAAAACGTCAGTAAGAATACACATTTTACGTCCTATTATTACCACCACAGAAAAAACCCAGAGCTGAAATAGCAACACGAAATGCAAGACATTCAATAAAAATTAAAGGTATTTAACTTTAGAAAACTAATCATTAATATATTGTTAAAATGTGGAAAAGAATCGATCAGATCGTTCGATTTCGCAATAATAAATGAATATTAATTTTTGTAGTATAGTTCCAGTATTTCTTGTTAAGTGTAAATGTCATAAAATAACAAATATAATTCAAAAAAATTTAAATCATATTAAACATCATATATCCTATCGACTACAAATATATTATTTTTAATCAAGTTTAATTTTCCAAAGAAAAAATTTACATAATTAAAATTTTAGTATTATACAGCAAAAAAAATATCCTTATTACAACGAATTTGGCCTATTTCCCACAGAAATAATTCCCAATCACTGTTTTTATTGTTAGAGCTTTGGCAACAGTGTTCGTTTTTATAGCAGCGTATGAATGTATTTTCTCACGATGGACGCTCGCTCCAATAAGCGAGCGTCCAAACTTATTATAAAAAATTTAGCATTGAATTGTGTGTCAATAGTAAAACTACAATTGTCTTTGATAATAGCAAAATGATCAAAATCAAAATCAAATATCAAAATTTGTTTACTCAGTAAACCCAAAGGTAGTACAAGACCTTAATAGAAGCTAAAATCTAGTACATTATATTACTTGTACTAGCGCCCTTTTAACATCTAAGTTAACAGATTATAGACTAGAAAGATTTGCATGTGTAGCATTCACGGAAAGAGAGTTTTTAATTACCCCTCTGTATCACATGACTCTGATTGAGTTTAGTCGAGGCATAAACTTTAAAAACCAATAAGTTTATTAAAGGTAACAGAAAGTTTTATTGCTGTGACTTTTTCGGGTTACAAATTTATCTACTACTTTACAAGTGCACTGAATTTAGGCATGTAAGACATGAAATTATTATTAAAGCATTAGGCCTTCTTTCATTGGCCGTAAACAAAAAAGCCTTAAATAAATACGATTTTAAGTTAGCAACTACGCAAATTTGTTTAGTTCGATCATTAAACTGAAATGCATGGACTAAAGAAATTCTAAAAATAGTTTATATAAATTAAAGAAAGTCTTTTTAAAATGGAGTAAACATTACTTAGGATTCTTACAATGTTTACTAACACGACTTTCGTCTCGCAGTAATAGTGATCGCAAAATATTTGTCAAATAAAGAGTCTATAAACGTGCCTTTATGAAAACTGTGTACACAATATCTTGAAAAATCTATTTTTCGTACCTGATTTACTAAATGAAAAATAACATATTGCAGGGTTTTTTACAGAATAAAAAAAATATATATTAACACAAACATATACACAGTCTGATGGGAGCTCCGCTCAAATATTCCATATATTTTATTTTATTTTTTTTTAATTGCAATTTTAAATAGAATTCTAAATACATTTTTTGTTCAGTTATTGCCTTGTATTTTTTTCTAATGTACATATATGTTTTATGTAGTCTAGTAAGACCAGTTTTGAAGAATTATTTGTAGCCTGCTTTAGGATTCACTTCAATCTAATTGGATTGTGTTAAGTGAGTTCAGCCTTAATTAATGTTCGAGAGTTGTGAGATTAAGGCATGGTTACGCACTACAAATACGACTAATAGATCTGGAGCCGAGGCTTTGGGGGCTAGTAGACATCGTTATTTTTCACTTTGAATTCTTGGAAGGGCATCCCTAAAGTGCAGCTTTAAGGAGGGGCGAATTTTTAAACGTGTAAGTAATATCCATGCCCTTGGATCATAGGCCCCACTTTGATTATTGATTTATGTCGTCAAGAAGTTCGCCAAAGTCCGCGAACCCAATATACCATACCAATATGGCGGCACTTAAGGTCCGTCATACCTACCGAAAGGTGTAATTTTTCCACTGTAGACATGGACCATGGACCCCACGCTGTTGTTTCGTAATCTTTGTTAACAATGAACTGTAGAACAAAGAATTCAAAACGCCATATATCTGGGGCGTCGCCAAGTGACCGCCGTAATGGGGCAAACATGGCGTTTTGAATTCTTTGTTTACAGTTCATTGTTAACAAAGATCACGAAACAACAGCGTGGGGTCCATGGTCCCTGCCTACAGTGGAAAATTACCCTTTCGGAGGTATGACGGACCTTAAGTGACGCCATGGTAGGCATATTGGGTTCGAGGACTTGGAGACCTTCTTGACGACATAAATCAATAATCAAAGTGGGGCCTATGATCCAAGGGCATGGATATTACTACACGTTTGAAAATTCATCCCTCCTAAAAGCTACATTTTAGAGATGCCTATTGCAGTTGGTAAACTGTAAAACATTTTTTAAGATTAGGAATAAATACAATAAAATTGATTTTTAAAATTTAGGAGTTTTTAGTTTAGTTTATTACTCTACAACTGTTTAACTTTGTTCAAAGTTTTTTAAGAGTATGTAAAATACTAAAGCTAAAAAGGTCGAAAACAGGACCATTTAACAAACGTTTCTACTTTTTTTTTAAATTCTGCATTCCACTAGGAACCCACAGTTCTGGATTTCAAACGGAAATATATGCTTTACTGCACTGTGCAAAAGAAAATAACAGGGGGGCTTACAAAAACAAGTGGATCTGCATAATAACAAATAGCCAAGCGTCACTAGGGGCACTAGTAAACCCCAAGGTTAAGTCCAACCTGACATGGAAATGCCAAAAAGAACTGGAGGTCCTGGGAAAACGCAACAGAGTAACTCTCCTGTGGGTACCAGGACATTCGGGAATAGAAGGCAACGAAAAAGCGGATGAACTAGCGAGATATGGATTATCCACACCATACTTTGGACCAGAACCTGCCCTTGGAGTGACCAAAACCACAGCATGAGGGCAAACAAGGGAATGGATTCGAAACAAACACGAGGAATACTGGGAGAACCTCGGTAGAATAAGACATGGAAAGGGTTTCATAAGGGGCCCATCCAAAAGAATGAAGGAAGAACTACTCAGACAAAGTAGGAAAAGACTTCGCATAACAGTAGAGTTGCTAACAGGACACGATAACCTAAGAGGACACCTACACAAGATAGGCTCATACAATGGGGACCCAAGTTGCAGAATGTGCGACGAGGGGGAAGAAACAGTCTACCACATACTGTGTGAATGTGAAGCGTTAAATCACAAAAGACAGGCATTATTTGGGCAACTAAAAATGAGCCCACAGGAATATATCAACCAACCAGTCTCGGGGTTATACAGACTTGTAGAAGGAACAAGACTAATGGGAGGATTGGTATAAAAGACAATGGGAGATTAGGCACAAAAAGCCCAAGACGCTGCGCTGCCTCCGGTAGTGAAAGACGGCTCCCAGGATGAAGAAAAAGAAGAGAACGTTTCTACTTGAAATCTATTGCATTAACTTTATTGAGGGTTTTTAAAAGTCCAGATGTGGCAATGTGTTTATGTTTAATAGGGTATTTTCACTCAATTGATATTGATAATGTTGTGTGTAAAAATTAAAAGTAGAAACACAATTAAGCAAAACCTGCTAAATAACACGGAAAAATACGAACCCCGTACTTTTCTATTTAAGGCTTAATTATCATTGTAATTTAAATAGCCCGCCACTCCCCTAACCAATCAAATTCAACATGGATGCCAAGTCTGTTTAGGAACTATCGATATCGACAATCCTATCGATTTTAACAAAATGCTAAAATGCGAAATGCTTTTTAGACTTTACACTAAAACACAGCCAGACTACCTAAATAGTTTCAATTGGAATAAAACATAAAAACTTACATCAAAATGGTTTTCACAACAATAATAGGCATGTCCTTTGGGCATTTTCTCAATACCTACAGCAGCATACCAGGCTTTTCTCCTAGCGTCTTGTTTTGGAAGAGAAAAGAATATTTTTGAAGATCCTAAACTCGGCCGGCTTCTGGTTTCGCAAATAATAACAATACACTTTTTTCATTTTGAATAAAATAACGGAAGTTTACTCGTAAAAAGGGTTCATATCAAGGAAAGTTTGGCGATAATAATAACTATAGTAATAAATTGGAATATTTGGAAAGAACACACACTATTTACAAATTAGAAATTATTAATAAATATTAGAGGTTACAGGTTATACAGGTTGACATTGACAATATGACAATTGACAGGAAACGCCAACTTTGTAGATGTTGCGCATATCGATATTTGATGACAGGCGTATCGAATAACAAAAAGTTGACAACAAAGCAGAAATTCCACCAATAGAAAATTTAGGGCCGTGACGTCACGGGCCTACAAAATTCAAACTTAAAATTGATTTTTAAGGCGTTTCCGGAGGCCAAAAAAATAGGGACAAAATATTTTTGGCCTTTATTTTCATGTGGCTTTGCAATAAGCTAATAAAAAAAATATGAAAAACGCCTATTGGCATGTTTACGAATTTTTTTTTATTTATAAGTGTAAAAGATCAATATAATGAACTTTCAAAGTTTGGTTTTTCTATTTTATCTTAATTGCTTACTGAAAGCTTACCTAAGTTGACCTTATTTAAAGAAATCGTTTTATAAGCTAATGTATCAGGAGTACTGCAAGTGCTAATTACAATCTACTTAATATTTTTTTATATAAATACAATAAATAATTGCAGCTTTAATGTAAAAAAAATGTATCCTTTATGTATTTGTATGTATATGTATGTATTTTCCCTTCGATTAAATAAATTTTTATACAACACTTTTACAAATATAATGCGAATGTGGCTTAAAAAATACAATAATTTAAATAACCAAATCTAATATTCATTAATGATTTATCCGTTTTTTAAATTAGGTTTCAAAAACGTTTTAACATCATAAGTCATTCATGAATGTTTATAGTCAAATACAATTATTTCTAATATTCTATGTTATAAGTACTCGTCGTCGCTTAAACTATAAAATTAAATTAATTTCAAGTCGGTTTTCATTGGGTGCATATAAAACTTAAACGGTTAAATTCCAAACATATAAACGACAAGCTGTAAAAGAGCAATAATATTGTACAGAGCAATAGCTTTCCTAGACTATAAAACGACTTCCTAGCATATATGTGATATTTAAATATTTTATATATATATATATATATATATATATATATATATATATATATATATATATATATATATATATTTATATATATATATATATATATATACAGGGTGCCACAGATTCGAGTGCATGCATGGTGATCTCGGAAATCGTAAGAGATACGAAGTCGGTTAAATTATGGCAAAGTTGCGCATTTAGGTGCCTAACAACATGCCGAGTAGAAAGTTGTAAAATTCCGAGTACTTCCGGACATATCCGGAAAAAAACCTAAATTTTCTGATTATGTTTTATTATTTTTCTGGCGTTATTTAAAGAGATATGGAAAAACAAAAGACACTTTCTCATAGCCACTTTTTAAGGTCTAAAAAACAGCGTTAAGAGATTTTCCGTACGACGTTTCGTTTTCGTTAGACCATCATCAACTTTATTTTTTTAAATGCGCACTCAATTATTTATTGCATTTTTTGAAGCAGTTAAAATCTCAATTACAATGATGTATAACACTTAATATTTTCTGTTAAATAAACATGTTTTCCATAAGAGACAATGAGTAAGACAAGGAACGCACATCATTTCTTATAGGGGGGTTCCATATTTGTTAATAAGTATTAAGTGTTATACATTTTTGTAATTGGGATAATAAGAGGTTCAAAAAATGAAATAAAAACCCAGGTCCGTATTTAAAAACAAAGTTGATGATGGTCTAACGAAACGAAACGTCGCGAAAATCTCTCAGCTGTTTTGTAAGAGCTTGAAGTGGCCTGAAAAGTGTCTTTTTTTTTGATATTCTTTAAATAACGTCAGAAAAATAAAAACGAAATCAGCAAATTTCGGTTTTTTCCGGATATCTCCGGAAGTACTCGGACTTACAACTTTCAATCGGCAGGTTGTTAGGCACCTAAATGCGCAACTTTCCATATTTAACCGACTTCGTATCTCTTACGGTTTCCGGATCCCTGCATGCACTCGAATCTGGGCACCCTTATAAAAAAAAAAAATTTTTTTTTTTTTTTATATATATATATATATATATATATATATATATATATATATATATATAAAATATATATATACAGAGTGTCCCAAAATTAGTGGGCAATATTTCTAGGGTGTATACTAGACCTCAAAATAAGACAAAAATTTTATATGAACATGCCCCGAAAAATGCTTCCTAGAGAAGCTAAAGCCCCCCGAATTGGGCACCTCAAAAAGCATTTTTCTGTAATAAATCTGCAACCGTTTAAGCTAGACGTATGATTTTTGGTAAGTTAAAAGATTTTATGGTGTTACGTATATTTCTCCAATTGTCAAAAAAATTGTCAGTGACGTCACATGCTAAGTAAATTAAGCACTATATTTTTTGTTTGAATGGTTTTTTTAATTACTCATATTAAATTATAAAACTAGGTTTATTTTTACACAAAAAAGGCATTCTTAGTCCATCTCGGTATCTTAACCCGTTTTCAGGTAAAATCGTTTTGAAAAAAATACATTCATAAGACGTAAATTAATAGAAATAATCACAAAAGTAACATCTGTCAATAGTGGGCCATGGATTAAAATAAATATTTCTTTCGTTTGACATTTTCTTCGTCAAATATTGCCTGCTGCTGTTATTGTTGTAATATCAGAATTATTCCATAAGAAAATGAAAATTTTTTTAAACCAAGACCTCGCCAATATCCATTTTGTCTATGGCTATTGTAATGGAAGCTGCGGTACAGGAGTATCGAAGACGTTTTCCGCACCGGAGAACTCCTTGTCGCAAAGTATTTGAGAACGTTCATAGAAATTTGGTAGAAAATGGTTCGTTTAAGCGTCTTTGTGGGCAAGAACGGCCTAGTGGAGATAATGATTTGGAAATTGCACTTCAGCAAATAGAAGATAACTCTCCAGTCGGAAACAGAGCATTGGCTAGAGACGTAAATATACGTAAATCAATTGTAATGCGTATTGTAAGTACCATATTTACCCATAATTATATCAAATATTTATTTATTTTAGCTGGGAAGAATGACTCAAATGCACGGTCTTCACCCATATCATTAACAGAGGGTTCAAGAGTTCATGCCTAGAGATTTCCCACTCAGGATAGAGTTCTGTCGATGGATTTTGGGACATAAAAATTTTTTAGCAAGAATTTTCTAGAGGTAAAGGGTTAAATATATATAACACCCACTTTTAAGCGAAGAACTAATTTTCAATATAGGTTCTTTTGTAAATGTGTGGGCGGGAATAATTGGAAATCAATTGGTCGGTCCAACTGACATGCCAAATAACTTAAACAAAGAGAGATATTTGGACCTGCTTCAAAATCAGTTGGCAGGATTATTGGAGGATGTTTCCTTTAGGACCAGGATAGGAATGTATTTCCAACACGACGGCGCCCCTGCTTTTTTCGGGTGGTCTGTTTGTAACTGGTTGGATGAGAATTATCCTGAAAGGTGGATAGGCAGAGGTGGACCAGTGTCCTGGCCAGCGCGATCGCCGGATTTAAATCCACTCGACTATTATTTTTGGGGTCATATGTGCAACATAGTTTATGCAACCGAGGTCGATACGCGTAAGGACCTACTGAAGTAATTTATTCAAGCTGGAAATGAAATAAGAAGATATCGTTTTCAGATTCTTTGGGCAACTCAAAGCATTTGCTGTAGAGCTAGACTCTGTGTGAGAAAAAACGGAGGCCTATTTGAGAATAATTATTTCTATTTTTTGTTTTAATTTTATTCTGCCAAAATAGGTTTAATAATAATTAATATTATTTTTGTCTCGCTACTGCTTTGTTAATAAATTAATTTTTATAATTATTTGTTTTCAACTTATTTCGTGTTTTAAGAGGCCTGAGAGCTTCTTGTCAGCATAATAATTTATTTCTATCAATACACTTTGTACGGACGTAATTTTTTTAAAATGATTTTCCTCGGAAACATGTCAAAATAAAGACATTGATTAAGAGTACCTTTTTTGTGTAAAAATTAACCATGTTTTATAATTAAATATTAATAATTAAAAAAACATCTAAGCAAAAAATATGGGGAATAATTTACCAAGCACCCATCCTGTAAGTGACGCCCCTGACAAAATTTCTAAAATTTGAAAAAAGAAATACACGTAACATCATAAAATCTTCAAACTCGCAAAATTTAATAAATCTACCTCAGATGGTTGCCGATATATTATAGGAAACCCCTTTTTGGGGTGCCCCTTTCAGGGGTCTCTATACAGGGTGAGTCAGAAGTCTGACAAAGCTCATTTACTCGTTATCCATAAAACTTTTGTAATTTTTTTTTTCGTAGGTAAATAGCCAGGCCTAAACTTCACATTTTAAAAATATTTTGATGTATACAGGGTTGCTCACAAAAGCGTCCGATATAAAGTTATGTTTTTTAAATGGATCACCCTGTATTTTATATTTTTGTTAGATTGCTCTTTACATTCTAACACTTTTTGTTATATGCTACCTAGGGTTAAATCTTCAAATTTAGGAAATATCAAAGTTTCTATTGGAAAAAAAGCAAATTCAGAACATTGTTAATAAGGCTCCCATTTTCCTATTTTCGAATATTATTAAACTTGCTTGTGCAGGCAATTAGCTAATACCTCATATTTGTACACTTTATTTATAAAATAGGTTTAGGTTATACAGGGTGTCCAGCAAATGGTGGTAAATTTTGAAACTTTAAAATCTCTAAAACTTTCTTATTTCAAATGGAACACCCTGTATTTTGTTTGACCATTTGCTTCAGGCTTTTTAATACCTACAAATCTTTTAGGATTTCCCTATACCTAAGTCAAGTAGATTTTGCAATATTTTTATTTATTTATTTTTTCACGAAAAAATGTAGATAATTATTTAAAATTGGAGTAACCTTGGAAACCAAAGTGATTTTTTTTATAAATGCCTACTATCTAACTGTCTTAATACAGTTTTTCTGAATACATAAAATTTACAAAATATTATATCGGAATATATCAACAAAAAAAAATAAGACATAATTTAACCAACTATTTATTTATATGGATTAAAATTGAAAAAAAAATGTAAAATTATTAAATCAAATGTTCAAAAATACGACCATTTTCTTGAATACACTTATGGAAACGCTCCACTATGGATCTTCGTACCTCAAAAAGCGTATGCGGGAAAATTAATCTGCAAGCCGCCGTTATCCTTTCTTTCATATTCGCCTTTGTAGTAGGACATTCCGTACACCTTTTCTTTCAAAAACCCCCACAAGTAAAAGTCTAATGGCGTAAGATCACAAGATCTTGGTGGCCATTCAATGGCACCTCTTCGACCAATCCATTTTTCGGGAAATTGTTCATTTAAAAATTCCCGAACAATTCTATGGAAATGTGGGGAGCACCATCTTGTTGTAACCACATTGCCCTTCTTAAATCTAAATTAACATTTTCTAACAAAACGGCAATTCATTTTGTAAAAATGATAAGTAAATTTCCCAGATAAATGATCATCAAAAAAATATGGCCCTATAATATAATCGCCCAGAATTCCACACCAAACGTTAAGCGACCATAGATTCTGGTTGTCCACCTCGCGAACCCAATGAGGATTTTCTAATGCATAATAGTGCATATTGTGTCGATTAACTATGCCATTACTTTTAAAAGATGCTTCATCAGTAAATAAAATAAGTGATAAAAAATCGGGATTATTAGCTATTTTTCTAAGCAATGTATTACAAAAATCTACTCTTTTACAAAATCCTCTCCACCTAGTTCTTGGTGAAGGGAAATATGATACGGATGATATTTGTACTTTCTTGTTTTCTATTGATCGTAGATTGGGAATTTTCCCGAAATAGTGGCCAAATCTCGGCTGCTGGAGGATGGATTTTCCTGAACATGTATCAAGATTTCTAATTCTTTTTCTTCCGTCGTCACGTATTTGTTTATCTTAGGTTTCAATGAATATTCAACATTACCTGTAGAATTAAATCGTTCTTTTAGTTTTTCCAAAGCTCTTTTGCTGGGTTTCTTCGATTGGGATATCGCATATTATACAATCGGCATGCTAATAAACAATTTTTTTCGGCTTCACCGATAATATAAATCATATCAATTAATTTTGTTTTAAAAAATTCATCTTAAAAACTCTACAGCTTACGTTAAAACTTAGACAGTAATATTATGACATAATTTATTATATTGTTTTCTTTGTTAATTTCTCGGCCAACTACATTTTTAAATTAAAATTAATATTTTCTTGTAAAAAAATTAAAATTAAAAATATTGCAAAATCTACTTGACTTAGGTATAGGGAAATCCTAAAAGATTTGTAGGTATTAAAAAGCCTGAAGCAATGGTCAAACAAAATACAGGGTGTTCCATTTGAAATAGAAAGTTTTAGAGATTTTAAAGTTTCAAAATTTACCACCATTTGCTGGACACCCTGTATAACCTAAACCTATTTTATAAATAAAGTTACAAATATGAGGTATTAGCTAATTGCCTGCACAAGCAAGTTTAATAATATTCGAAAATAGGAAAATGGGAGCCTTATTAACAATGTTTGAATTTGCTTTTTTTCCAATAGAAACTTTGATTTTCCTAAATTTGAAGATTTAACCCTAAGGTAGCATATAACAAAAAAGTGTTAGAATGTAAAACAATCTAACAAAATATAAAATCAGGATCCATTTAAAAAAAAAATAACTTTATATCGGCAGCTTTTGTGGCAACCCTGTATACATCAAAATATTTTTAAAATGTAAGTTTAGGCCTGGCTATTTAAATTTTGAAAAAAAAATTACAAAAGTTTTATGGATAACGAGTAAATGAGCTTTGTCAGACTTCTTTACTCACCCTTATATATATATATATATATATATATATATATATATATATATATATTATATATATATATATATATATATATATATATATATAATATATATATATATATATATAATATATATATATATATATATATATATATATATATATATATATATATATATATATATATATATATATATTTTATATATATATATATATATATATATATATATATATATATATATATATATATATATATATATATATATATATATATATATATATTATATTTAAAGGGCAACCCACTTTCCCTCAACATACTGAAACATGCAGATATTGAATTTTAAGGCGGCATCTTTTAGACAGTGAGGTAGTACCACCATTCATTAGATATTTAAAGATCCTATTTCATTAATAACACCCAAGGTAAAATATTTTGTTGAAGTTTTTTATTTTTTAATAAAGGCTAGTTGAAACGTCAGCGTAGTGTAACTTAGCAAAAATAGTATTTTGGTTTTATTCTAAACGATTGTGTACACATTGTAAACAAAGAAACATCTATAAATATTTTACCCAACAAAAGATTGAGCGATAACCATAACATGTAACGACTGTTTCAGTAAATACCATAAAAATTTTAAACAATCTTTGTTTTAAAATTTTAAAAAAAGACATTTTTCTTCCTCAAAAGTTTCGGTAAAAAATGAGGCAATAAAAATTTCGGATTTACAGATCAGCTTTTATACGTTTGGAATAAACCCGATCCTAGTTTATTTGATTTCAATAAAATAAAAAATAATTTTATATTTGCAGTGCTGCATTTGATTAAAATGATAAATAAACAAAATTTAAACAAAATCAAGTAAATCTTTTAAAATAAAAAAATTAAAAAATTAAACCCTAACAACAGAATCAACAGCTTAGAGATATAACCGAATATTGGTTATATTTTTCAATTT
>JAHBCN010008507.1:0-38577 GCA_019359885.1 Listronotus oregonensis | reverse complement strand
CGGATTTGGCGGAACCCCAAAAATATAAGTATACATATCAAATTTTTTCAATTTTTTGCAAATTTGACTTTGAAATGACCTTGATCCTGACTCAAAGTTCCAAAAGACTTGATCCTGGTATCTTTTTGTTTTTGGGGTTGTGAATCGAAATCCGAGGTCAGTTCATTTTAGAGCTTTTTAAAGTAAATCTGCAAAATTATTTGCAGCAAAATTTTAAAGGGTGTTTTTGAGGTCCCTTTGAATCCGTATCTGTTTAACCCCATCGGGTCATAATAAAAGATATTTTAAGGTCAAATCTCCCAAATTATAATTAATTTGATAGATTTGACCACGGATTCGTCTCAGCGACTTAAAACATAAGTATACCATACACCCCTTAAATTTGATTACGAAAATTTTACAGAATTGACTTTAAAGAGCCATTGACCCTAACCTGGTGGGTCAAACAAACCCCGGGATTCGGATTCAGCGACCTCAAAGAAAAAAAGATACTATGGAATGACTTTCAAACCTTTTATTTTTATTATTGTTCGGGCGTTATTTTAAGATTTGACCTTAAATGCGCTTGACCAACCGATAGGGTCAAACTGACCCCGGATTCAGGTTTAGTGACCCCAAAGACATCAGACACTATGGTCAAGCCCCTTTCAGACAACTTTTTCATGGGCTGTGAACTGAAGTTTATAGCTTGAACTGTAGTTAAAGGCAATAGTTTTTAAATAGGCCAGACAAAAAAAAAACATAATATTAGGTGTAAAATTTATAAATTTTTTCATTTAATAAATAAAAAAATTTAAATTTAGCAAGGCCATTTGTTCTCGATATTAACAATCAAATCTTTAATCCCTTTAAACCCTCACCAAAAGTAAAAACCACATTTTAAAAATTACAGTTATTAAACCAAAAAAAACCCAAAGATAAACTTGTCAAATATAATTAACGTTAAAGTTCAAATGGGTTAATGTATTATTATAAACAGAAAATGTTTTTTTCATTGAGTTTGAAAATGTAGTATTCTACAAAATTGTCATAATTTTTTATAAAAATACAGTGGAAATTGACCAAAAAGTAGTTTTTTTCCATTTCTCTAGATATGCCCTTTTCTTAAATCGTGGGATTTTGCTGTTACCTTATCTGCTGCAAAAAAAACACGTTTTTATATTATTGTAAATAGTTTTTTTGGGAAACACAGAACCAGCATTGTTATCTTCTGCAAACCTGTAGATATACAAATTTTGTTTTAATTTAATGCAGCAAATGAATTTGACTTAAAGTAATAAATGCAACTTTGGTTTTTTTTTAATGGACTTTTTTTTTTCCTGAATATAGTTGTATAATGAATTGTGGGAAAAAAAAGAATGATATATTTTTTTAGTTTCGGTTGGTCTAATCAATATTGAAAATGTCATAAACTTTTTCTTCTTGTGTATAAAAAGAACGAGATGGCAAAAAATTTCAATTTAGATGTTTTAGAGATTTTTCCATGTTTATGCTTAGAAACGGTCAGAAAATTAAGAAAATGTAGAATATGTGGATAAAAAGAAACTGAAATCAAGGGAAAACATGTTTGGGTTAGTTTAGCCGATTTTTTTATTGATGAAATGGATTTTAAATTATTTTTATTTTCTTATATGTAATTACAAAGTCATGACGTTTTTTGGTTTTTTCTTAGCATAATTATTTATGGTTAGGAAAAACCACGTTTTCAACAGTTATTGGGGCAATTAAAACCCAAAACTTCCATGTTTAGGAAAATTAATATTTAGAGACGTTTTAAATAATTTAAAATCTTCTAAATGATTGGTCTAAATAAAACTACATTTTATTTTTTACAGATTGTTAGTTATCACTTTTTTAAAGTATTTTAATGTATTTTAAAAAATTTTTAACACACACGTACATTGGTTTAATGCTTTTCAACGGTGCTATCAAAACCAAAATTAAAAAAACTAAATGCCAGTTAATGACTAAAAGAAACCGGCAATAAAACCATGCTGGATGTGGGAGTGAGGGTTTTTTAAGTTTTTCAACTTTTCGTTTCAAGTTCCCAAAGTAAAATACAGCCATCCAATAAGTTATATAGAATTTTCAAGTCTTTATTTATATAAATAACCTTTTTATGTAAACAAATATGTCCCTAAAATTTAAGAATGAAAATAATTTTATATTTTCAAAAATATTATTTACGTCAAATGCATCTAAAACTAAAAAAGAGAAAAATCACCTACCTAGTTCCGCCTTATTCACGCCCATGTTATTATTTAACTTGATGACATGGTCTGCTTTTAAATTTATTGTTATTAGTTCAACAGTGTGTTCTACATACAATGCACGAAAGTTGCAAGTTAAAAATATTTATGTATTACATGTTGTTAAACATTAGCGCAGTTAATATGTTCTACTGAGTTGATAAATCTTTGTCTATAATTAGATCAAAACTGGGATATGAATAATAAAACAAATTACTTTGATTATTGATCAAAAATTTCAAAACAATATACCTGTAAACTTCTAAACTATGCATTTCTAATAAGTCATTTAAATTTATTACCTTCTTTTGTTATACATGTTGCACCCGGCATCAAAAAAAATATGAAAGGATCAAACTATTCTTCTATGATACAAACGCAGAGAAATATTTACTTGATCCTTTCGTTCATCTGCCTCTTTCAGAGTTGCGCCTGTTCCTTATAAAATGTCTGAAGTCATTTTTAGAGTCAAACAAACAAGCGTATCCTTTCTTTACCTAGTACAGAGAAATTATCAGGGGCTAAACTGCATACCAGTCTGCCTAAAAAATATGTTTCTGAACTTGTACTTATCTAAACTTTCTTCTTATCATAAGAATATTTTTCCGTAGAGCTAAAAGGCTGCGCCTGTTTAACCGATCCTCAAGAGATGATGTAAAACTCTTTATTCTAATTACAGACCCAATTCTTTATTTAGATGTTTATATTAATTCCCAAATTTAAAAACATTTGGCAATAAAAAATCATACATGACAACAGTATGGATTCCGTTACAAAAGATCCACAGTAGATCTTCTTCCTTTTGTTTCAGATAACTGATGAAAGTTACTTAAATTCCTTGGCAAATCCCAGACCATTGTTCTTGAGATATTTAAGGCTTTTGACTCGGTTCAGTATAAGGCGGTCCTTAATAATCTTCACGGTCCTTCACCTTAATTTTGTCTTGTTTTTCCAATTTTCTTTTCAATTGACGTAAATTCGTAAATGCAGATGGTTACTCTTCGAACTTTCACCAAATTAATACTTGGTACCCCTGGACTTAGTACTGACACCAACTTTATTCCTACTTTATATTAACGGTCTTCTTTATTTTATGATTAAGCCAACTCATAGTTTTGCTATCAATAGTGCCTTTATTTCACTATTTAATTTCTTAAGCCAGTCCTTAAGCCTCAATTGGAGAGCAAGACTGCCCTGTTAAGCATAAGAGTCGTATCTCCATATTTGAATATTTTGAGAAAATAAGAAAAACCCGTTTGTCTTTCTGCCATCCTAAGTACTAATATCCTTGAAATTGTAATAACCTTAATGTATACATTTTTTGACGTAGAATTTAAATACAAACTTGTTTTTTACAAATTAAGAGTATAAACCATGTTTTTGTTAGTTACGACAAATTTGCCTAACAATCAGCAACTAAAATAGTAATGATGATTAGTTTAACAAATCGTAAGTGACCATCTCTATAGAAAAACTACACTTAACAAAGGTTAAAATGTATATTATAACTTTAATTTTTTCATATAAATGATTTTACAAAAATATATGTTTAATGCTCATGAGACGCTGAGCTGTAACTTACTAGTAAACTATAACTGTTTAACTTAAACAACGTTTTACGTAACTAAAAAACAACTAAACATTATTTGTATTTGTAACTAAAACGAAAACTCTAACTTATATCCAATAAATACACAGCAATATTATGTCAACTGAATTTTGATTATGATTAATAATTTATTCATCTTCATTTACAGGATTTTCGGATACCGGCAAATTATTCCAAAAATTCATTCTGGTAATGGGAATGATTCCACGAAGTCGGTTTATAAGAGTGTCCTTCCTATTTTGACTTATACCGCGATAGTCGGCCTTGCATTTAGGCTTTTCCAAACCATTTTTTTGGTGCTTTGCTACTAAAAAATTCAATACTATAGCCTCTTGTTCACTAAATTTGCATTTGTACGACAATGACTGATTTCCTCTTTCAAAATCAACCTGCACCATATTGTTTAAATATGGCCGAGGATTTATTCTGTTTAATTTATACTGAGAACTTTTGTCTTCCCAGTTGAAAAAATTGTTAATTTTCATTTCAATTAATTTCCCTTTGGACGAGTTAGCTTTTTGAACAGCATCTTTATAATCGTCGAAATCAAACACCTTTTTCATTTGCTTTAGGGACTTTTCTACCTGGTGGTGAAATGAGTCCGCCGACATAAATGTATGTCCCGGTTCAAAAAATTTTAGAGATAAAGATTTTAAAGTGACGTCAGAAGAATTTACCAGATACACACAGAAACTAAAGAAAGCCCAATTTTTATTTTGAGCTGCACAGTTGTCCAACCACAAAATAACATTTTCCACGTCTCTGTTATCCAGAAAAAAGGCATAGAAGGCACTAATAATGTCTTCTTTAGACCGTCCCGATATCGCTTCATGCCAAACTTCTGCTGTGGGGAATTTCTTGTGCTTTCTTCCTATTGAAACAATACTTTCATTGAATGCTATAATACGAGGTACGAAAATAACCTCCTTAAACATTTCGCACCGCGGCAGCATAATTACCTAAAAAAAAACATTACTTAGGGAGAAAAAAACAATATTAAGAAACATGTTATCGAAACGTCGCGGCAGGAAGAAATTCCAATTTACTGTAACTAGCATCAGAGATGGTAGTTGCAGTAAATTTGAATTTACTGCAACTTCTAAAGTAGCCGCCAGCCGCCCATAATAATCCCAAAAAAATATATGTTAAACATTATATAATTTTATTACCTTCTGAAGATCTGCTGAACATGCCAGTGTGTTCGGATTATCCGCTTCAGCATCAATTTGATATTGTTGTCGAGCTGAGTTTGCCTTTTCAATATGTTTATTCCATGAATCACACTCGGCGCAATCATTTTCAATATTTTCGGGATCATGATTGGTGTTATTTTTATGGTTTTTGAATGCTGCACAAGTAAAGCACTCTTCATGTCCAAGTGCAGCGAATGAAATGTTCATTTTACTGACGACTTCCCTATATAAATAATAGGAAAAATTAATTGTTGGATGTTTCTCCTTGAAGTCGTTGTACATATTCACTATGGTGATATCACTTGGAAGGTATCTCCTATTTGGAGCGTGTTCCCTCCGGTAGTGTGAAATTGAAGGCTTGAACGACTCTATGTGCTCTCTGATTATAGAGCGATCTATTTTTTTCGAGGAACTAGCGCTACCTCTTTGGGATTTTTCTGCCTTTAACTGAGATGTTACAGTTGTAGTGGAAGAGAATGCACTTCGGATAATTCGATCATTGTTTGGCAAATATCCAAGGGTGGCTAAGAAAAATATTTTACATACTTCCTGAAGTTTACCGTTATCATCTTTGAGTCTATAGGTAAAACTCATTGACCGTCTTGAATTTAAAGATACTTTTCTTTTTGCATTTTTCTTTTCCGTCATGTTTAACACAAAAGTTTTTTGCTCTAAATCCGTTAATTGCCAAAAATTTAAATGTATATTTGCACGTTGTGCTTCTGAAATTTTTTTAGTACAGCATTTTTTGCACTTGCTTCCACATGGGTCTTTCAGTAAAAACTTATTTTTCTTGTCTTCTAATTTTTGTTTTTTTCTGTTCTGTAAAGTCGTACTAAATCTTCTTCGTTTACGTAGCTGTCCCGATTTTGTATATAAACTGGCTTTTCGATTTTCGGATTGCTCAATTGCAGCATCAATCATGTTATCGACAATTTCGGTAACCAAGTCGGTAACATTATCCTGGATATTGTTATTTGAATTCGTATTTATAGTGTTTTCAGGACGAATAACTATGTCTTGATGGATAATAATAGTCGAAGGATGCCTAGGTTCCTCATTTTCTGTTTCTGAGGTTGATGAACTAGGCGACGATGGAATCACAAAATCTGGATCATTGTTTTCGCAATTTTTTGTTAAGCGGGTTTTAGCGTTTTTTTATTTAAATTTCTTTAATTTACTGGCCAGTTCTTTATTTTGCCTTGCTAGCTGCAACATTCGCATAGATCTGCTATTAGTATTAGCAGCCATTGCCCTAAAAATAAAGGCTATTTTACCAAACGAAAAGGCTACGAGTAAAAAAATAATTTCCAAGAAAATAATTGTTGGCATAGATCAAAATATATTCAAAATGGTTTTTCTAGGTATAAATTATCTGACATTAAAGAATTGGTACCTAAATAATATGTTTTTCATTTTTTTTATCACAACATAGATCATAAGTATGGATAGCTACCAATTTACATCAAGAGAATATTATTATATTTTGGTTCATACTGTGGTATTATTTTTTGTTTTACATTGTAATTACAGTTTAAAAACTTATCTTTTAGAAATGAAACTCCGTATCTCCAGAATATTGCCTATTTACGTAAGAAAATCATTAAACACAGAAATTATAATAAGAATCCTAAATATTCTAATACTACAATTTTAGTACACAAACTAAGGGAACACAAACAAAAACTAATGGAACACAAAGCTTTAAAGAGTTTTTAGCTTCTTGTGTCTAGGCAGTGGCGGCCGGTCTTAAGGGGCACAGGGGAACGTGCCCACCCTCTTCACTGCCCACGCTCTTTCAAATATTATTTAATTCTAAATCTAATATTTTTTGTAATATTTATTTTCATTTGAGTTTATGTCTATTGCCATGAAGTATACTCAAAAGTTACTTCCTACACGACACCTGCGAGGATCGAGCATTAACGCACTCAAAACTAATTTCTGGGGAACACTCGAATTTTGCTCTTTCGAGCCCATAATCGCGAAGGATCGCACATCCTCGGCGTTAGCAACTTTTAGCCGAATGATGGGCACAAATTTGCGTGTCTCCAACTAGTCCAACAGTTGTGGTTTGCGCGCGGAAATGCATGATAATAATTTTGTTGAGTTATTATAATTTTTATTTACTGTTCATATGAAAGCTAAATTCTTTTCTAATCTGTAACCTGTTTTCTTGCCGCCGTGCAATGTTTATGTTTTGGGAATCGAATATCGATCCGTTTTTTTATTGCATTCTTGGCGGGTTCTATGTTTGGGTATTTTTATTAGTTAAAGTAGTCTTGAATAAACCTTTTAAGTAGACGGTACGGAGTTTTATTTTTGCGTTAAGAAAAACGATATCACGAATAAATTTTATGAACTTTAATTATTGGTGAATGTTTAAGTATTTCTGATAATGGAATCCGAAATAAATTCGGTTCGCTACCTCTTAGAGAACGGTCCCTTGACGTTTGAACAGAAAGTTTTAGTTAAACAGATTGGTCGATCTACTCCTGATTTAGATATAAAGTATTCAAGTTCAAGTAAAACTAGAACATATAATAGAGTGTTCAACAAAAATATTTACGATAAATATAAGTGGATTTGTGGTTGTCCGGTCACAAATAAATTGTTTTGTTTTGTGTGTATATTGTTTAGAAACGAAATTACAACTTGGACTCGAAACGGTGTGGATGATTTAAAACATATAGCAGACAGAGCAAAAAAACACGAAAATTCGGTTTCCCATCTTAAATCATACATGGACTTTAGTGTTTTGGGGAAAACAAACATACGAGAACAATTAGACAGTGCATACGTGCGGGAAAAATTGAAGCAAAATGAACAGGTACAAAAAAAAAACATATTTTGCAAAGACTGATTATGTGCATAAAGTTTTGTGGTGCATTTGAATTAGCGCTTAGAGGACATGACGAGAAACAATCTTCGAATAATCCAGGTATTTATGTGGGGTTAATAAACTTTGCTGCTGAATTAGACTCCATCCTTGGTATACATATAAAAGAATCGAAAGTTTTTAAAGGTACTTCAAAAACCATACAAAATGAGTTGTTGGACGCTATGCTTGAGATTTATCGAATCGAATTATTAAAAGAAATAAAATTTGCAAACTTCGTGGCTTTAGAAGCTGACGAAACAACTGATGCATCTAATCAGCAACAAATGGTTATTATAATTCGATATGTCATTGATGGACAAGTATATGAACGTTTTTGGGCTTTTATTAAACCGGCTGGCTACTCGGCTGACGATTTGTCAAAAACGCTTTTGGCTGAACTTGATGTCATTCTAAGTTCCCTTCAGAAAAATCAAAACTGATAGCTCAAAGTTACGACGGCGCTGCAGTGATGAGCGGTAAAAACAATGGCGTTCAAGCGACCCTTTAAAAAAGTCATTTCCAAATGCTCATTTTATTCATTGCTATGCCCATCAATTTAACTTATTAATGGAGAAGGCAGCACAATGTCATAAAAAAGTTAAAATATTCTTTGCCAATTTGCAATCATTTTCAAGCTTCTTTTCAAGATCAGCAAAACGCACAGCAGTGCTTGATGAGGTAGTTAAACGAAGATTACCACGTGCTGCACCTACACGCTGGAATTTTAAAAGTAGGACTGTTAATACTTTATTTGAATATAAAAATTCTTTCAAGGAGTGCTTGGAACAAATTTTAGATAATGATAGTACGGATTCCACAACTCTTGGTGAAGCAAACGGACTTTTAAATCATCTAAAAAGTGCAGAGTTTCTTTACTGGTTAAAATTCTTTCATTTCATTATGCCCCATGTTGAAACATTTTTTAATGAAGCACAAACCAGAGGTATTGACAGCGTACAAATTCAAAATGCAATTGAACAGTTTGAGAAACAAATTATCCGCATTAGATCAAATACTGATCACCTAGAACCTGAAGAGGAAGAAGAACCTGCCAGAAAAAGACAGAAGCACGCGTCTGCTGGTGAATCGCGACATGTTATTTCTAAGGAAGTATTTTAACTCAAATTAGAGACAGATTTGATTTTAAAGACCATTTAAGTGCAGCGAAACTATTTTTTTCTAAAAATTTTGAAAGTTACAGAGGTGCCTTTCCCCAAGAACATTTTGATTTAACAGTGAAATCTTATCCCATGCTTGACAGTGGTAAATTAAAAACTGAACTAACAGCCATTTACGACAGGGACGATATGTGCAGGATTGAAGGAGTTTTGCCCCTTTTAATGTTCTTATCCGACAATAATCTTAAAACTGTGTTTTCAGAAACTTACAAACTCGCAGATATTATTTGTACAACACCAATGTCAACAAGTGAATGCGAAAGATGTTTTTCAACATTAAATCGCATAAAAACTTTTTTGAGAAATACGATGCTGCAAGACAGGCTTAATGCCCTAGCTGTTTTATCAATTGAAAAAAAATTTATACAATCTATACCTGACTTTGATAATAAAGTGACTGATTCGTTTTCTAATAAAAAGGACAGAAGAATGGACTTTACATTTAAATAAGGTAATATCATCACACTTTTTTCTATTATATTTTTTGTGCCCCCCCAATAATAAATCTCACGAGCCGCCACTGTGTCTAGGTATGGAATATCAATAAATTTACAATTTACTCACCTTCTTTTAAAGTCCTCCATAGGGTGGGTATCACTTTAACAATACAATAAGGGTACCGTTTATTTATTTCTAAAAGAACAATAATACTCACTGTCCCAACAAAAGCAAGCAAATAGATTTTAGAGGTTATCTGTCAAGCGTCAAAATACTAGATTGCGCGGCAAAGCCGGTGTTAAATCAATTAGACGTATCTACTTCATTGTTAAGTAAATATGTCGCATGTACGTTATGTTAGGTTCATTTGTCGTATTTGAAGTGCAAATACGACATATATACCTAAAAATATGCAGTTTGGACAATTTTGCTTAACAAAGTGAACATAATTTCTCATACGACAAAGAAATAATATTGTTTGCTGGCCAGTAATGAATGTTTTACGACATTTTGATCTAACAAATAGATGTAAAGTTTTGATATGATGTGAAATACCAGAAAATCTCAAAATTGCCAAAAGGTGCAGATACGACTCTTATTCTTAACACGGCAGAAGAGCTACTATTTTTGGAGTGGGGCCCTAACAATCTTGTCTTTTTGAATGTCTTAAAAACAACATCATATTCGTGGTCCCCAAAAAAGTCTACAACTATTGAACCTCTACTTTTAAAGGCACAAGTTCTACAAAATAAACTTTAGTTATATCTTGTAAGGGTTAACTTCAACGACAGATCCCCCACAGCTCGTAGTTCAGTAAGCAAAGGTTTTTTTCAGGAAAAAAATGTAAAAGTTTTTCTCACCGGTTCTATATGGACGTTATGGATTGTTCAAAACTTTAGAGTAATTATACGTTTTGTAGGAAATTTTATCTCCTTTAATTTAGTGTATTATAGTTATCATTAAAAATTAAAAAAACGCTTATTTTCGAGTTACAGTTAAAAAACTGAAAAAAGTGTCGAAAATATGAGGTTTTTTGCTATTTCCTTGTGAAGCTTATGCCTAGCGAAGTGGCAAATCTCAGATTCGAATTTAGCAGACTAAAAAACATAAGGAACCGATAACAATAAAACTTGTACATTTTTTTCCTAGAAACGCCGTTTCGGAACCTTGGATGACTGAACTATCGTCAGTGGGCAAGAGGAGAAAGCTTTTCTGTAAGCGTGGGATCATTTATAAGACGAACTGCTCTTCTTTACCTTTTATGTAGGGAAGTACGGCCTTTGGTCTATCCTCTTCATCCTGCTTTTGCCTTTTGGATGGATATTTTTGTCGCCTAAGTGCCTTCTGGATAGTGTTTTCACTGTAATGGTTTTCTCTAAGAGTTGTTGTGATTGTTTTTATTTCTTTTTGTCTATTGTCCTTTTCCATGAGACGGATCGATCTTGATATAGGAGTGTTTGCTACTGCCTGTATTTGGGCTGGGTGATGATGTGAATTGCCGTGCAGGTATCTATTTGTGTGGGTTGGCTTTCTATAGACTGTGTATCCGAGTCTTCCGTTGGGTTGTCTGGTTAGTAGGAGGTCTAAAAAAGGTAGTTTTCTTTCCTGTTCTATCTCTAGCGTAAACTGGATTCTGTGATGGATGTTGTTTAGAAAGCCGAGAAACCTTTCTAATTCGTCTTGGTCGTGAGACCATATGATAAATATGTCGTCGACATAACGTTTCCAAAACCTAGGCTTTAGAGGGTCTCGCTTCAAAGCTTCTGTCTCGAAATATGTCATGTATAGGTTGGCAATTACGGGGGCCGTTGCCCCAAGCTTTACGGAGTCCCAAAAATCCACAAACCAGACGTCCCACTAAGGCCAATTGTCAGCGCAGTAGAATCGCCCACGCAAAAGCTGGAAAAATATCTTGCCAGTATTATGCAACCGACAGTCGAACTCGCCGACTCGTTTGTCAAAAACTCAGAACACCTCATCACCTTACTAAAAGAAATACATTTAGAGCCAAATGACATACTAGCGAGTCTAGACGTCAAATCCCTTTATCTAAACATCCCTATAAATGAAGCCCGCGCCTAGATAGCCATGCATGAAAACTTTCCAGCAGATACTATAGAACTATCCAACCACTGCCTAAAAAACACATATTTCATCTACAACAACCAGTACTACAAACAAACAGATGGAGCTTCCATGGGTTCTTCCCTGTCCCCCGTAATTGCCAACCTATACATGACATATTTTGAGACAGAAGCTTTAACGCGAGCCCCTCTAAATCCTAGGTTTTGGAAACGTTATGTCTACGACATATTTATCATATGGTCTCACGGCCAAGACGAATTAAAAAGGTTTCTCGGCTTTCTAAACAACATCCATCACAGAATTCAGTTTACGCTAGAGAGGCCGTACTTCCCTACATAAAAGGTAAAGAAGAGCAGTTCGTCTTATAAATGATCCCACGCTTACAGAAAAGCTTTCTCCTCTTGCCCACTGACGATAGTTCAGTCATCCAAGGTTCCGAAACGGCGTTTCTAGGAAAAAAATGTACAAGTTTTATTGTTATCGGTTCTTTATGTTTTTTAGTCTGCTAAATTCGAATCTGAGATTTGCCACTTCGCTAGGCATAAGCTTCACAAGGAAATAGCAAAAAACCTCATATTTTCGACACTTTTTTCAGTTTTTTTAACTATAACTCGAAAATAAGCGTTTTTTTAATTTTTAATGATAACTATGATACACTAAATTAAAGGAGATAAAATTTCCTACAAAACGTATAATTACTCTAAAGTTTTGAACAATCCATAACGTCCATATAGAACCGGTGAGAAAAACTTTTACATTTTTTTCCTGAAAAAAACCTTTGCTTACTGAACTACGAGCTGTGGGGGATCTGTCGCTGAAGTTAACCCTTACAAGATATAATTAAAGTTTATTTTGTAGAACTTGTGCCTTTAAAAGTAGAGGTTCAATACTTGTAGACTTTTTTGAGGACCACGAATATGATGTTGTTTTTAAGACATTCAAAAAGACAAGATTGTTAGGGCCCCACTCCAAAATAGTATATATATATATATATATATATATATATATATATATATATATATATATTTTATATATATATATATATATATATATATATATATATATATATATATATATATATATATATATATATATATATATATATATATATATATATATATATATATATATATATATATATATTATATATTATATATATATATATATATATATATATATATATATATATATATATATATATATATATATATATATATATATATATATATATATATATATATATATATATATATATATATATATATAAAAACTATTGTAGTATTAAAGATTTTTTACTTCGAATTTTTCCTATTAATTGAGATCATTGTTCCCAATATCAATTAAAATTATTTTTTTGCCACTTTATATACTTAATTTCTATACATTAGAAAACTGTGCTACATGCCAGATGTGGGTAATAAAAAGGCGTCAATTAGTTTAAAACCAGAAGAATGTGCACAATCTAATTTGGAGCGGAGTTCATTAACAGGCCTGCCTCAGGAAAACAACGGCAGGTCGAGATTGCACAAGTGTAAATTTGATTGGAGATTCTGTTTATGTGATTTGTATTTAATTATGGTTTTATTTCAGATAGATACCTATTTATAATTATCTAAGTGAAAGAGCAGTGGCGTATACGAGAAACTCAAGATGAGTCATATATGTTTGTGGTATGACTAAAAATAAAAATACTATTTGAGCTTTACACTAAACTCTCGCGAAAATTCATTAAAATTACCTTTATTGGTAGCTATAATCCACTGTGTAATCTAAGAATAATAATGTAATAAAATGCGTATAACACATTATGATTTATTTTAATAAAAATATAAAATAACTTTCTTGAGCAAAAATCTGTTTCAAAAGTGTCAGTCTGTGTTTAAGATTTTCGTAAAGTAAAATTGGCGTCTCTATGAAAAGGAGGATAAGTCAATAAATGTAAAAATTAAGTTAAGTTAAATTAAAGAACAATTAAAATAATATTTTAATTTTTTTAAAATTATTTTTGCAAATCTAAGAACTTTTTATAATATCAAAAATTTTAAAGGGAAACCTTAAATTATTTTGTTTATTGTTTAATTAACAATAACTTAATTTTCAATTTTTTTGTCTTATCCTACTCTTCCCATAAATACGCCCATTATGATTAATTACTTCAGGAAAGGTAAAAATCACTTTATAAAACTGTTCTGCTAAATGACGAAAAAGATGCAAAAATTGACTAAAGTTGCCCAGATTCTTCAAGGTAATGCAACTGAACATAAATCGTTTATTTTAGTACAGATTTCAATTTAAAGTTTAAAATGTTAAAACATCCTTCGTATTTGTGGTATCTAGCTTCATCACATTGTGGTTTGTTTTATTAGCTTTAAACAGGGTTTTATTAAGGCGCACAAACACAAATAAAAGAGTAAAAGCCGTGCCTTATTACTTTGCAGGATAATAAGAATTTATTGGGAGGTTTGAAAATTACCCAAATAATAAATTATGTATGTTACTTTAAATTAAATAAAATAATACAGTTAATAAAATAATACAGTTAATAAAATATTTTTTTCTACGATCATGTAAAAAGTTAGTATTTTTTGCACGATCGACTCTGCCAAAAGATTCTTTTTGTACACAAGTGCTAAAAGTAAATTGACCTATGTGGAGTTTATTTATCTCGAAACAATGTATGCACTTATTTACCTATAAATCGAATATAAACAGTCCTGAAATTATCCAGCCACACATTGTAAAGGAATGGAATGCCCTAAAATCTCATATTTGAGTCCCAAAATTTACACATTTTTAGTTTTTTTTTAACACATGTTCTTTATACAAATTGAAAACAATTTTTTTTTCATTGCCACCCTTAATATAATGTTGTAATCACAGCAGCAAAACTATACTATGATTTTTATGAAGTTACCTATATACGAGAGATTATACAGGCACACACAAAAAAAAGTTCTGAACCAGATATGTGAAGTACCTTCCGATATGTTTTTCGGTGCGCGTATAACAAATCCGAAGTCAGAATTTACCCATCACCCTTAGATTTTTTCCCAGCAAGGCCCCAGCACCCCCCCGAAGGGTAAAATTTTTATTCATTTGGAAAAGATATAGTAAATATCTGACAATACGTTTTTTGATGTTGTAAAAACAAATATGAAGTTAGAATTTACCTATAATCCATGAATTTAACCGTAGCAACCCCCAGCAACCCCCAGCTACCCCGAGCAACCCCCAGCAATCCCTAGCATGACCCGGAAACCATCCTAAGGGCAAAAGTTTTATTTTATTAGAAGAATTAAAATAAATATCTGACAATACGTTTTTTGGTGTGCTAAAAATGAACATAACGTCAAAATTTACCCATCACCCTTACATTTTGCTCCAGCAATCCCCAGCAACTCCTCTTCCTTAATGGGTAAAACTTTATTCACTTAGATTGATTGTAATAAATATCGGATAATACGTTGTTTGGTTTACTGAGAACGAATAGGAAGTTATCATTTACCCATCACCCTTAGATTTTGCCCCAGAAACCCCCCAGCACCCCTCCAAAGGGTCAAAATTTTATTCATTTGGAAAAGATATAATAAATATCTGACAATGTATTTTAAATTTATCCACCACCCTTAGATTTTGCGTGGGTTCCTGGGGATTGCTAGGGTTAAATTCAAGGGTTATATATATCTTTATATTCGTTTTTAGCACGCCAAAAAACGTATTTTAAGATATTTATTTATATCTTTTCCAAATGAATATAATTTTGACCCTTGGGGGGGGGCTGAAGGGTTGCTGGGGAAAAATCTAAGGGTGATGAATAAATTTTAACTTCATATTCGTTTTTAACACACCAAAAAACGTATTGTCAGATATGTATTATATCTTTTCCAAATAAATAAAATTTTGACCCTTTGTGATGGGGGGTGTTTGGGGGTTTCTGGGGCAAAATGTAAGGGTGATGGGTTAATTCTGACTTTATGTTCATTTTTAGCACACCCAAAAACGTATTGTCAGATATTTATTTTAATTATTTCAATAAAAAAAAAATTGACCCAAGAGTGGTTTCTGGGTGATGCTAGGGGTTGCTGGGGGTTGCTAGAGTTAAATTCAAGGGTTAAATTTGAACTTCATATTGTTTTCTTACAACAGTAAAAAACGTATTGTCAGATATTTATTATATCTCTTCCAAATTAATTAAAATTTTGACTCTTCGGGGGGGTGCTGTGAGGTTGCTGGGGCAAAATCTAAGGGTGATTGGTAAATTCTGACTTCGGATTCGAAACATACCGGAAGGTACTAAACATATCTGGTTCAGAACTTTTTTTTTGTGTGCCTGTGTTATTTGTACACCACCTAATACTCGTATACATAATTAAAGCAGCAAATAGAGCTACAGGAAATTTATTACCCAATAAATCTAAAAAAGTATATGATACTTGTTTGGTACGATTTATAAACTAGTCTTTCCCCTAATATATTTACAAAAAAAATCAGAGATACTAAAGCCACTGACCTTATGATTAAAATATTCAATGTCAGGCTACACTTTCAATCAATAAGATTGTGGATATTTGACATTTTGAAGAAAAGTATGTAGGATTTCTTCCAAAGAAATAAAAAAATTTTATTCAACAGGAATCTGATAGATCTTTAACTAAAGCTCCAGATAATAATTATTTAATGATAAAGGTATCATGCAAATTTAATAATGGTAATTCTTAGCTGTGTATGTATTTTGTCATGCGAAAGCTTGCCGCAGAGACGAGTTACAGAAACTACCATAAGATGATAATAATGACTTGGATTCTATCATAACTGTTAAAATATCCGATAGCAAGACAAACAAACCTCGATCATTTGGAATAGCAGAAAAAATTAGATGTTTTAATTTTGTTAAAATGTATCGGAAATATGCATCCCTCGTCCTCAGTCTACCAGTCACAATATACTTTTTATAAGATATTATAACGCAAAATGTTCAGCTCAACCTGTTGGTATAAATACTTTTAGTAAAATTTCAAGTGATCTTGCAAAATATTTAAATTTTAAAAACTTAATGCAAAACACAGTTTTCGCAGATCCTCTGCAACATTGCTTTTAGAATCGGGGCAGACACACTAACATTAAAACGCCATGGAGGATGGAAATCTTTAACTGTGGCTAAAGGCTACAATAAAGAATTAATTTCCAAAAAACCTTAAATAGCAAGTCGAATTCTAGAAGTTGAACCAAGTATCAGTACTGGAAACTTAACCACAATTTGAAAAAGAGTGTTGAGTGAACACACATGCAGAAATAAAAACAAAATTTAAAAAACTACTTTAGGGAAATTGCTTTAATTACGATACTAAAACTAAAATTACCTCAAAAAGTAAATAACTAATTTATTAAAAATAACGTTAGTTTCCATGTTATCGTTCTTAGGCGAATAATTAATTTTTTTATTGTAAAATAATTTTCCAAATTATCTATATAAATATTTAAAATAAAGAACCAACCCGATCGTAGAAAAAATGTTGTGTGCAACATGTGCAAAAATCATCTTTGTTGCACTAATCATTATTGCAGCTCTCGATTCCGTCTTTAGCTACAAACTTGATGCATCGTGCAACAAAGATGCACTTTTTGCACCATTTACACAAGTAACTATAATTTTTATATTGTTTGTTTGTTTATTGCAATAAAAATACATAGTAGGGTGTTATTTTGTATTTCTGATACTTTATACTGTACTAAATCTTTATATTAAATTTAATCCGTTGTAACGGGTGTATGATGGAAAGGATCTTACTATTTATTTTAAATGAAATACTACATGGGTAAAAATATTTGTATTTAACTATTTTTACCAAATCGAAAACATTTAAAACTAAAATGAGCCAGGCAGGATTTCGTCCAGGATTTCGGGGATTTATTATTACTTTGTGTCCAACATTTTCGTGTTGTAACTTTTGCGATATCAGGCCCTTATATAGAAGTTGTATATCTTTTCAGAATCACATATCGGAAAGTTTTACTGGAAAATTAGATTTACGACTGCTTCCCTATCTCATTTTAATCTAAATTTATTACGCTTTTGATATGTAAGAAAGGGGAAAATTGTTAAATAATGAGATAACTTGTTTGTTTTAACTATCTAATATCAAATTTTTCTTTTTAGGTAAGTTTATTGATCAATTATCAAAGTTTCTTAATGGCTCTTTAATGGGTAAGTAAAACATTTTTTTGCTAAGTGAAAGGGTAGGTTAAAATTTTATTTTAATAGCCCATTTATTTTATTACATATGGCAAAGTGGTTTTTACAATTAATGTTTATAGTGTGCTCGTTTTTTCCCCAGACATTTCACAGAATTTTAGGCACCATGTGACAGAAGCGTTTACATTTATTCTGCTGCCTTCCGGGCAACCATTGTTTTTTTTTTAGATGGACATCAATAAATTTGTGTTAATACCATAATTTACATATCGCAGCTAAATATTACAGAAAGGGAAGATTTACCGAGTTGTAGCTCAAACTGAGAAAGCGTATTTAATTTTTTTACTTTATAGACTTTCGGCCGATTAACGATCGCGTTGTTAAAGTTAGCAATGGACTTAACAATGTGTTAAATTTAACAAAGAGGTAAAAAATGAAAACTTTTGGTGACAGACCATAACTTAAATGTTAACCATTTGTCAAAAAATAATTTAGTTCAGGATTTTGCGTTAAAAATCAATTAAACATAAAAAAATGACCTTGCACAGAAAATGAAAAAAAAAGGTTTCGCACTTTAACAATGTCTAATTATATATTTTCTTTAAAAATGAACTGTATCATATATAGCTCAAATGACTAATACTGCAGAAATTCTTAAAAATTGTTTTTTTAACAGGTTCTTTAATAAACCTCATGCTTATTACATTTTATTAAGAAATTTAAGTAGTATTGCATCTAGAGTAGACAAAATATCTGCTGTATTTTTATAGGAAATTGCCGTTTCAATTAAATAAATATTAGTAAAAGTATTTATTTAAAGGAATTTTATTACTTACTGCTGTTTATTATCAATCTATCCTATTTAAAGAAAAAAGAATAAAATAATTATTTTATTTGTGTATTATATATATAATATATATATATATATATATATATATATATATATATATATATATATATATATATATATATATATATATATATATATATATATATATATATATATATATATATATATATATATATATATATATATATATATATATATATATATATATATATATATATATATATATATATATATATATATATATATACAGTGTGTCCGGTTAAGTTCTGCACAAATGGGGATTTTTTTTATTATTAATTTCTCAGAAAATTTTATTCTTTATAAAAAGTTCTGCATGGTCCAAAACCTAAAATGTAACTGTCAGATATTAAATTTTTGCAGACGTATACGAGGTTTGTCAAAAAATATGATTTTTGCCCAAGAGTAAACTACCTTTATTTTTAACAATATCGAAAATTGTTATTAAAAAAAGTGGATCAGAACCAAAAATCACGTTTAAATATGCAATTGTGCCCATTTACGATGAAAAATTAGGGTGTGTCCGCTTAAGTTCTGTACATATGGGAAACTTTTTAATATTAATGTAACGAAAAAGTTACTCTTTATAAAAAGTTCTGCTTACTGAACAAATAATATTGGACTATTCAAACTTAAGATAGTACGTACAGGATGATCAAAAATTAAAAAAATACAAAATTGACCTAGAAAAAAAGTACTCTTAATTTTAATTTTAGAGCAAAATGGAATAAGAAAATGTTGATTGGCATTAAAAATTATATCTGTTTCTACTCTTAGTAGACTATTATTAAAAATAAATTTGACTTTTCAAAAAATATAATTTTTAATAATAATAAACATTAAATTATTAATTTAAATAATTTTTTTATTAACTTTCCCTCACTGTACATTTGCCTCAACATATCCTCCCTCCATTTCGATACATTTAGCCGTTCTTGCAGAAAATTCTCTTAAAACATTTCTAATCATGGCAGGAGTTATATTTGTAATTGTCTCTCTTATTACCATCTCTAAATGATCCAAATTTTGAAATGGCCTTTGTTTGTATACATTCTGTTTTAAGTAGCCCCACAAGAAATAATCGAGAGGGCTCAAGTCAGGAGACCTAGCGGGCCAAAAAAGATCAGAATATCTGTCGATAACTTTTCCATTAAAAAGGGTATTTAAGTATTGTCTCACATCCCTTACTGTGGCATGGTGCACCATCTTGTTGGTACCATATCCGTAGTCTATCGGCTATGTGAAGTCCATGAATAAAATTAAACAAATAATTATTTAAAAGATGCAAGTAACGTTCACCATTTAAATTTTGTCGAAAAAAAAAAAGGTCCTAATATTCTATTTTTGTAAATTCCGCACACACATTTGTTTTAAATGAGTACTGATCACGTGTCTGTATAGTGAAATTTGGATTAAGGTCACTCCACCACCGACAATTTTGTGAACTTACAGTCCCATTCGAGGTAAAGGTTGCTTCGTGGGTAAAAATTATATCTCTTGTCATAAAAGGGTTATCTTCTAACTCTCCTTGTAAACAAAATTCTAAGCGTCGTTCAAAATCACCTGGCTTCAAACTATGAATAAATTTTGGTTTGTAAGGCCGAAATTTATTTTCTTTTAATATTTTTGAAATCGTAGTTTTCCCTACAGTATTTGGTAATGTCGCTGACCTTTTCGCAATGATTTTTAGGATCTTCTACTACACACAACATTACTTGGTTCACAGTTTCATTATTTGCAACCCTTGGTCTACGTTTCTTCTTGTAGATATTTTCGACACTTCCAAAGGTCTTGAATTTAGTTACTATGTTCCCTACTGTTCTGAAACAAATAATTTTATCAGGATGTCGGTAGTTAAAAATTTCGGCAGTTTCCCGATACGTTTTGTAATTGTCACCAACAATTAAAATTATTTCAATTTTATCTTGCATACTCAATTTCAACGGCATATTTATCTAAGTAAATATTCAAACTGATGTTTAGACAAATAACATAGCTGACAGTTAAAATTCAAATTCAGGTGCGGATGGTGCCAATATAATAAAATTAATATTTAAATTTTTAAGTTTATTTTCGATAATAGTCTACTAAGAGTAGAAACAGATATAATTTTTAATGCCAACAAATTTTCTTATTCCATTTTGCTCTAAAATTAAATTAAGAGTACTTTTCTTCTAGGTCAATTTGCATTTTTAATTTTTGATCATCCTGTACATACTATCTAAGTTTGAATAGTCAACATTATTTGTTCTAGTAAGCAGAACTTTTTATAAATATAACTTTTTTTCGTTACATTAATATTAAAAGTTTCCCATATGTCAGAACAAGCGGACACACCCTAATTTTTCATCGTAAATGGGCATAATTGCATATTTAAACGTGATTTTGTTCTACCTTTTTAATAACAATTTTCGAATTGTTAAAAATAAGGTAGTTTACCTTAAAAATCATATTTTTTGACAAACCTCGTATACGTCTGCAAAATTTAATATCTGACAGTTACATTTGGTTTTGGACCATGCAGAACTTAAGGGGATACACTGTATATATATATATATATATTATATATATATATATATATATATATATATATATATATATATATATATATATATATATATATATATATATATATATATATATACAGTGTGTCCGCTTAAATTCTGCACAAATGGGAATTTTTTTATTATTAATTTCTCAGAAAATTTTATTCTTTATAAAAAGTTCTGCATGGTCCAAAACCTAAAATGTAACTGTCAGATATTAAATTTTTGCAGACGTATACGAGGTTTGTCAAAAAATATGATTTTTGCCCAAGAGTAAACTACCTTTATTTTTAACAATATCGAAAATTGTTATTAAAAAAAGTTGATCAGAACCAAAAATCACGTTTAAATATGCAATTATGCCCATTTACGATGAAAAATTAGGGTGTGTCCGCTTAAGTTCTGTACATATGGGAAACTTTTTAATATTAATGTAACGAAAAAGTTACTCTTTATAAAAAGTTCTGCTATGAACAAATAATGTTGGACTATTCAAACTTAAGATAGTATGTACAGGATGATCAAAAATTAAAAAAATACAAAATTGACCTGGAAGAAAAGTACTCTTAATTTTAATTTTAGAGCAAAATGGAATAAGAAAATGTTGATTGGCATTAAAAATTATATCTGTTTCTACTCTTAGTAGACTATTATTAAAAATAAATTTGACTTTTCAAAAAATATAATTTTTAATAATAATAAACATTAAATTATTAATTTAAATAATTTTTTTATTAACTTTTCCTCACTGTACATTTGCCTCAACATATCCTCCCTCCATTTCGATACATTTAGCCGTTCTTGCAGAAAATTCTCTTAAAACATTTCTAATCATGGCAGGAGTTATATTTGTAATTGTCTCTCTTATTACCCTCTCTAAATGATCCAAATTTTGAAATGGCCTTTGTTTGTATACATTCTGTTTTAAGTAGCCCCACAAGAAATAATCGAGAGGGCTCAAGTCAGGAGACCTAGCGGGCCAAAAAGATCAGAATATCTGTCGATAACTTTTCCATTAAAAAGGGTATTTAAGTATTGTCTCACATCCCTTGTACTGTGGCATGGTGCACCATCTTGTTGGTACCATATCCGTAGTCTATCGGCTATGTGAAGTCCATGAATAAAATTAAACAAATAATTATTTAAAAAATGCAAATAACGTTCACCATTTAAATTTTGTCGAAAAAAAAGGTCCTAATATTCTATTTTTGTAAATTCCGCACCACACATTTGTTTTAAATGAGTACTGATCACGTGTCTGTATAGTGAAATTTGGATTAAGGTCACTCCACCACCGACAATTTTGTGAACTTACAGTCCCATTCGAGGTAAAGGTTGCTTCGTCGGTATATCTCTTGTCATAAAAGGGTTATCTTCTAACTCTCCTTGTATTAAAAAACAAAATTCTAAGCGTCGTTCAAAATCACCTGGCTTCAAACTATGAATAAATTTTGGTTTGTAAGGCCGAAATTTATTTTCTTTTAATATTTTTGAAATCGTAGTTTTCCCTACATCATTTGGTAATGTCACTGACTTTTTTCGCAATGATTTTTTAGGATCTTCTACTACAGACAACATTACTTGGTTCACAGTTTCATTATTTGCAACCCTTGGTCTACGTTTCTTCTTGTAGATATTTTCGACACTTCCAAAGGTCTTGAATTTAGTTACTATGTTCCCTACTGTTCTGAAAAAAATAATTTTATCAGGATGTCGGTAGTAAAAAATTTCGGCAGTTTCCCGATACGTTTTGTAATTGTCACCAACAATTAAAATTATTTCAATTTTATCTTGCATACTCAATTTCAACGACATATCTATCTAAGTAAATATTCAAACTGATGTTTTAGACAAATAACATAGCTGACAGTTAAAATTCAAATTCAGGTGCGAGATGGTGGCAATATAATAAAATTAATATTTAAATTTTTAAGTTTATTTTCGATAATAGTCTACTAAGAGTAGAAACAGATATAATTTTTAATGCCAATCAACATTTTCTTATTCCATTTTGCTCTAAAATTAAAATTAAGAGTACTTTTCTTCTAGGTCAATTTTGTATTTTTTAATTTTTGATCATCCTGTACATACTATCTTAAGTTTGAATAGTCCAACATTATTTGTTCAGTAAGCAGAACTTTTTATAAAGAGTAACTTTTTTTCGTTACATTAATATTAAAAAAGTTTCCCATATGTACAGAACTTAAGCGGACACACCTAATTTTTCATCGTAAATGGGCATAATTGCATATTTAAACGTGATTTTTGGTTCTGATCAACTTTTTTAATAACAATTTTCGATATTGTTAAAAGTAAAGGTAGTTTACTCTTGGGCAAAAATCATATTTTTTGACAAACCTCGTATACGCTGCAAAAATTTAATATCTGACAGTTATATTTTAGGTTTTGGACCATGCAGAACTTTTTATAAAGAATAAAATTTTCTAGAAATTAATAATAAAAAAATCCCATTTGTGCAGAACTTAAGCGGACACACTGTATATATATATATATATATATATATATATATATATATATATATATATATATATATATATATATATATATATATATATATATATATATATATATATATATATATATATATATATATATATATATATATATATATATATATATATATATATATATATATATATATATTATATATATATATATATATATATATATATATATATATATATATATATATATATATATATATATATATATATATATATATATATATATATATATATATATATATATATATATATATATATATATATATATATATATATATATATATATATATATATAAGCTTTTGTTTCTTAGCTTAAGGCGTGTCTAAATATATAACATGCGGTACTAAAAAAAACCATTAGAGACCCGCTGTGGTATATGTCGGATTCGCCCTAATTGTTTGAAGTCCAAGTCAAACGCAGTCCAGGGTGTAGAATTTATCATAAGAATTTTGCATTGCAATAAAACGATGTTCCGGATTCCAAAAACGACGCATATACATAATAATATAATAATATTAATATACACGCGCTCGCTAAAGTGAGTTTCTAGTCAAGCATTTTTAGGGTTTAAAGTAGCTCAAGAGCGTTTTCACACTGTTCCCGTGATAAAAAGTGCCATGCACATTAATAACCATTTTTTATTGTTAGACTTTTTGAAGCAGACCATTTCATCACTAAAAAGCTACACAGATAACCCATCGCAACCTTGGAGCATATACGGCTAGATGCAGTCTTGCAACTTGGTCGTGCGAACAATATGCGTAAGAAAGAAAGAAGAATAAGAATATAACATTTTTCTCTCGTTTTACGTGCTAAGTAGTCGGCAGAAAATGGTATATACCATACCGACCAATCAGCATGCCGGACCGGTATATACTCCTAAAATAAGAGTATAACTCTTCTCTTTTGCTTTACGTGCTGAGTAGTCGGCGTATTTTTTTAGTATTTTGTTTATTCAGAGGTAATACTACCTGAATGTTAAAGGAACATTTTATAAGTTAGGTTCAAGTAAGAATGTCGACACTTTAGATTTTAGGAAGTTAGGATACATCAATATGTATTACTAAATTTCTAATAAAAAGTATAGATATCGTAAGTAGTCGGTCCTAATCCTTTAATACCAGCAATTAATTAATTAATTAATGACATAAAGTCATTTTTTGTAAATGACATTTTGATCAGTTACAAAACAGAAAATACATTTCAAGAAACAATTTAATAAGTTAACTTTAAACAAAAACGTATAACAAATCATGGCATAACGGCTTTATTTTTTAATAAGTGTTAAAACTGATCCCCATTTACTAACTGACAATGTTACAAATTATCGCCAAAATGAATTTGGGTATTTAAAACCATATCCTGTGTTATTTTCGCACTTTGATTGACACTTTTAATTTTATATTTCTATATTATTGGATTTGTTTCGATAAACGTTTTTTTGGGTGACCCCAATAAAAAAATCTAATTGCAAAAGTTCGGGGGACCGCATAGGCCATTCGGTAGGCCCTCTTCTTTCCATCCATCGATCGAAGCAACACGTGCAAATTATAAAACTTTATTAGCTAAATGGGTGTTCTCTTGTGGCCACGATGCGTGCTATATTATATTAGTAATTAATCTATATGACAAAGTCCTTTATTGTGGATTTTGTGACCAAACTTATTCTGTGGATCAACAAAATTCTTTTTAAACTTTTGCCCCATTCGGTTCCTATAAATATGTTGTATATCTTTTTCTAATCACATGTATCGAAAAGTTTTATTGGAAAATCAAATTTATGTATGTTTGCCTCTAGTTTTTTGTTTAAATCCTTGTTTACACGTTTCGACGAATCAAACAAGAAGATTAGTAGAAATAATGGTGAACCATTATTGTGTTATTTTTATTTTTGCGAATTGTATTATTAAATTATATATATATATATATATATATATATATATATATATATATATATATATATATATATATATATATATATATATATATATATATATATATATATATATATATATATATGTGCGCAACTTATTTAACGCACAATCAAAAATTTGTCTCAACTTTGATCTTATGTATTTTCATTATTTTTTGTTCGTTTTTATTGATTTTTTTGTTAGTTTGTAGGTTTTTCTCTTAAGAATATCACTATGTTAGGTGTTTTGGGTAAAAAAGTTTTTTTGGTATTATACCGAGTGTTAATAAAATGGTTTTCTTTTGGAAAATTTGAAACACCCTGTAGCATACATTAGCTATTTTAAGTTACTTCAATTATAGCTAAATTAAAGCCTCTACTTTTATTTACATTTTCTTTTTTTACTTTTCTGTTTATTCCTGTTACTTTATGAAATACACTGTTTTGAAACACCACGTGTTTTTATTACTAAAAATCTTTTTATCAAAAACTTAAACAGCTGGAAGGCTTTGGAAAATAAAGTGACAATAGGATTTCATTTTAGAAGGCTATGGAAAAAAATGGAAAAGTGAAATTTGTGTTATCGGTTTTTTGTTGACAGTCCAGCAATAATTAGTGAATAATAATTAAAAAAAAAGAAATTACACGTGATGAATGTGTTGAGGCGCTTACATTAAATGGTGAAGGGTGGAGTTACAACGCATACTCGTGGTTGAGTGTGCTACACCACTATACCGAGGGTTATTGAAAGGTTTGCAGAAACAGGAGAACATTTCAGGCGGACCGGTCAAGGTAGACGTCGTGTTACAACACCTAACCAAGATCGTTTTTGTAAGAGTAAGTGCTGTGCGACAACGATTTAGAACTGCAAGAAATTTAAGATCAGAACTTCAAGGTGCAGGTGGTCCACTCATATGTGTTTAAACTTAAGAGAAGCAAATTTAAGACCCAGGATTGCTGCTCGAGGACCCGCATTAACAGTAGATCATCGAAGGCCAGATTAAATTTTGCTAATGAGCATGTAAATAGGTTGGAAGCAGATTGGGAACGTGTTCTCTGGACTGATAAGTCGAGGTTTAACTTGTTTAATTGTGACAGACGTACCCGCGTCTATCGCAGACCAGGTGAGCGATACGGTCAATGCAATTTTTTGCACACAACTTTATATGGAGGTGGATCCGTCATGGTGTGGGGTGGAATATCTTTGACGGGTCAAACCGAGTTGGTAATTGTAAATGGAAGTCTTAACTCTGAAAGATTACAGATATTCTTGAAGAACATGTTGTGCCTTATGCATCCTATATAGGACCTCATTTTTTACTCATGCACGACAATGCGCATCCCCATACTGCTCGAATCGTAAGAAATTATCTTGCAGAAGTTGGAATAAATTACATAGAATGGTCAGCCCGTAGCCCCGACCTAAATGCCATCGAAAATTTTTGGGATTATATTGCTCGACGGTTACGAAGTGGAGGACGTCAACCACAAAATTTACAAGAATTGTCCGAACGTCTGGTCGAATTATGAAATGACTTAGAACAAAATGTAATAAGAACCTTAATTTTAAGCATAAATAACAGATGTCAAGAGGTCATTCGCTGCAGGGGTAGAAACACCAGATACTGATTCTGTAATAAATTTGTTTTTTTAGTTAGTTATTTATGGTTGTTTCATTAATTAAATCAATTCGTACAATTGAGGTTGTGTTTTTTTTTAACTTGTTTCATGTCTTATTATGACTTTTTTTTAAACATCTTGACTTGTTCGCAGTAACTCAGATATCAAGGGAAACAAAAAAGCAAAATGAGGGATTAGTTCAGTTTAATAAGTAATAAGTAGCAAAAAAAAAGTAAAATAATTTAATAAAAATTATGTATAACAAAAAATTAGATATCTTATGAAGTAAAAGAGATGAACAAAAAAATAAAAAAAGAAAATGTAAATAAAAGTTGAGGCTTTAATTTAGCTATAATTGAAGTAACTTGAAATAGCTAATATATGCTACAGGGTGTTTCAAACATAAAAAAAAAAACATTTTATTAACACTCGGTATAATATCAAAAAAACTTTTTTACCAGAAACACCTAGCGTAGTATTTCTTAAGAAAAACCTACAAACCAAAAAAAAAATCAATAAAAACAAAAAAAAATAACAAACCATAAGATCAAAGTTAGAAAAATTTTTTGTTGTGCGTTAAATAAGTTGCCCAGTGTATATATATATAATATATATATATATATATATATATATATATATATATATATATATATATATATATATATATATATATATATATATATATATATATATATATATATATATATATATATATATATATATATATATATATATATATATATATATATATATATATATATATATATATATATATATATATATTATATATTATGCGAAAATAACTAACATTTTTTTCCCAAAAAGTATAATATTTCGCAATAGCAATTTGACTCCATTTTTCCCTAAGAAGCTAAATCAGCATGGTTGCAAAACGTGATTTTTTAAAGTGGGAACTACAGTCTACAGTCAAAACCCTTACCATTTCCCCGAAAAAAAGACGTCAATTTTGCTTTGATACCCGAATGTAGATCGAAGATTTTAAAATGCCCTTTTCTCAGACCCTGTTCTTACATATCCCAATTTCGAAAAACCCCTTTCTCTTAAAAACCCAAGATGCAAGTGCCTTTGCAATGGGCGCTGTTCCCCCAAAGGCCCTATAGGCGGGACCTCCCAATACCCTTCGCTTCTAGAACCTGAAACTAAATATTCAACGATCGAAGGGAATTACTAGCTATTTTGGGCGGTGAAACCCCGCCCCTATTTTTTTGGGGGAGAAAATTCACTCTAATTACTGACCATAGGCCTCTCCTTTCTCTCAATTAAGGACCCAGAAAGCAGTTTAAACTCGTTGGCGCCTTAAACGAAAGTACGATTATAAAATCGAATATGAGCAAAAAGGAAAAAAAAAATAAAAAGGCCCCGGGGCCCCTATCCAGAATACGTATTAACCATTTCCAAGAATGCGCTAACTTCCCAAACAAATGTTTTTACGCCGCGAACGAAGAAAAATGAATCCGAAAATGAGCCTACAAAAATCCCCATATGGGGGGGCGACTCCTTACTTCCGAATTTAACAGATTCGTTGAAATATTAACACCCAAAAACCCCAATGAATATTCAAAGTTGAAACATCAAATTCCAGCTACTTGACAACTCTAACAAAAATTCTTACATTTTTTTGGAAAAAAAACCCCAAAAATGCATCACAAAATATTTTGAAGAAAACCTCAAACTCGATCATTAAAGTTAACATTACTTCTATAAAATCAGTCCACCCTCGTACTTCATTATTCCTTTACCTTTGATCCTGGATCTGTGGTGCAACATTTATTTCCCTTTTATTCCAAAATCAAAAAGAATTTCCATCTGACAAATCCTATTGTATAGAAAATAATTTAGAACTTCCATCTTGAAATTTTTTAATTTTTACAAAGACATTAAACTTAAAAATTTTTCAAGATATCATTGAACCCAAGCGAAAAGAAATCCAAAAAATTCAGGCATTATCCTTATGGGAAAATAATTTGCATCGCGGTATAAATGAAACAGTTAGGCGTATAAAAAATAAATATCATTGTTTTAAATTAACTAAGACAAATTTAAAAAAATGTGAAACGTGACAAAAGTTAAAATATGTAGGGGAAAAACTAAGCACCCCTCTTGTATTGGAGACACCTAAGCCTTTCGAAAAAATAAATATGATATTTTCGAATACCCGGCAAGAAACCTTTTAAATATACAGGTTTAACTTCAAATTTACCAAACTATCCATTGACCGATAAAAAACAAACACCATGTTAACACCCTGTTGTGTTTTTCCACTATGGAACACCCCCTTTAAAATTCTGCATTTGGCCGCGAGGTTTGACAACAAATTGATGAAAGATTTATGCGAACTCTTCGACATAAAACCCCCACTTTTTCAAGCGTAGGACACCCACAATCCAATTCAATTAAAAGGTTTCCCCGCCACGTTATCAAAATGATACGTGCAAATAAAGCGGAAAACCCCCACGAACACCCTTTCAACGTACTTCATATGCCACTATTTGCTATAACAACACAAAATAAGACAATGGATTTACCACCATATGAACTTATCTTTGGACACACATCCAGTAGACCTCGGGAACCATGATAACCAAGAAAAACTAATTTCTAAATATGTGAGAGACTTGAATAACAAAATGGAGTACTACTACAAACTTGCTAGAGAAAGAACGCTTACGCAAAAGGAGAAAGCAAAGTTAGGTTCGACGAAGCAAAATCTCCCAATATCCCTGAATATAAAGTTGGTGATAAGTATACCTTAAAGAATCCCAAATTAAACCAAGGACAAAAATAAATTTAACGGACCCTTTGAAATTAAAGAACTTTTCAAAATTCAGCTATTCTCCTTAACTCCTAAACTAAACAAAATACGAAAGTCAATTTCGATAGGTTAAAACCCTATTATGACTAGCGTTTCTTCTTTACAGATATCTAGGGCTTTCTCGGTAGCCCTTGCCCATTACATTGACGCCCATACAAAATACCTTAGGAATCTTCTTCCACGAAGCAGAAATTTGAAAATCTCCAACGACAAATGGACTCTGGTCATAAAGATTTATCAAATATTAAAGAAATAATTGCTAGTAACGATAAAATTTTAGATCAACTTCCAGATGCTTTCATTTACGTGGAAACACCCCGAATGGTATCCTTTAAAACGGAAATACAAACACATGTTAGTCTTTTTAACCAAATTTCAGATTCTGAATCAAAATACAAGAAATATTTGCTGATACACAAAATTACATGTATAAAGAAAAACGAGTCATCTTTAACGGTGTAGAGTTACTGTTTGGAAATCAATTAGAAACACTTGAAGCTTCAGACGGTGATTATTTTAACGATTCATAAACAAAATAACACAAGACGAACGACATATAGAAGACCTTTTAAAAACCAAATTTCGTGACAACATCGGTTAAGAAACTTTAACTCAACCATAAAACTACAAATTGACGAAGAGACATTTAATAGAGATTAACAGAATTAATCAATCAATAACAGCTATCTCCGAGATCTCGCCTTTTATTACGCCAAATAAGGACCTTGGAATATTGTAATCACTAATGGAAAGTATTCATTTGTAGAAAACTTTCTTAATGACGTTTTAAATGCGATTTCTTTTGCCGTTTAATATTCTACATAGCTCAATAATTACTCAACAGATTTGGTCCAATCATTTAGCAACGATCTCTCAGTCAATAAAGAAAAATACAGCCTTCCCCTACCAGTATACTCCTCTAGCATAGCTCAGTATATCGATATAATGAACTAGAAGCTTATCAATCAGACTCAAAAGTAGGTCTTTTTCTCAAATACCCTAGTAGAGCCTGAATCATACCCTCTATCATCTTTATCCCATACCAATATTTGATAATCTGAACAGGTTTCATGTAATTCACTAACACACGAAATATATCGCGAAAGATGATGACTCAATGTTGTACGTACCTTTCGAAATCTGGATAAATGCAAAACTCTCAACCAAGGCGAGAAAATCTGCTCCACAGTTCTGGCCTACCCCATCGATAGTGAAGCCATGTGTGAAGCGCAACTGAAGCCGAAAAACTACGTGCCAAAAACCTGCCAGTACTAATCCTTGCTGCGAAAGAATACAACGTCAAAGAATCGATCGCAATTATTGGCTTATCACCATAACGGACCCATTACCAGTCACAGTAAAATGTGAGGGAAGTCCAAACAAAATCATCAATACAAATTCCTATTGAAACTCAGCCTGGATGCCATGCCTTTATCGGAGACACTCATTACAGTCAACATATCTGTAGATAGATATCAAAACGTAACATACAAGAATCACCTTAGTTAAAATTCCATTTACTTGTTGCCAAAATATTTCTTCAAAAATCCATACTCCCGACTTAAAAAATCTTAAACTCAGCAAGATCGATATGGAAGACTTTAATGTAGCCCGCAAAAACTGGACCAATATGCTGAAGAACTCGATCGACTTATGAACCAGCCCTTCACAAAAGCATATCCTGGTTCACAATTTTTACAATTAGCCTAATATCCGCTTTTTATCACCTGTACATCATCTGCAAATGTCGCAAGAAAGAAAGCTACCTAGTCTTACTGGAGGACACTCAGACGAAAATGACCATTCCCACCAGGACCACCTCCCCAAAAGCATCCTCGATTGAGACTACCCAGCGTCCTAGGAAGAAGAAGGCCGCCCATTCATCCCCAAGAAGAAGAAGCTTTCGAACTTAGGGATAATCACTAAAAGTTAACGCAGAGCATTAACTTTTTTCTTATGGGGGGAGTTGTTATATGCGAAAATAACTAACAATTTGTTCACATAAGTATAATATTTCGCAGCATTAATTTGACTCCATATTTCTAAGCTAAATCAGCATAGTTGCAAAACGTGATGTTTTACGTGGGAACTATGCTGACGCCGCATTTATTTTATTATAAATACCTAAGGATTTGCTGTATTAGAGTTAGTATTATTTTAGACCGTTATTATGTCAGTTTAATTTTTGAATTATAAAAGTAAAATATTGTGTAATTATCGAGTTAACATATATATATATATATATATATATATATATATATATATATATATATATATATATATATATATATATATATATATATATATATATATATATATTATATATATATTAGGTGATTCATATTTTGGCAATGCAGCGTTATCAGATCTAACCGTTTTGGAAAAAAACTAATTATTTTGTAAAAGAACATCACCATGTCAAAAAGGTTTAATATTTACGTGCCTAACCGAGCTGGATACTAGATTTTTTTTTTTTTGGGGATTAGACAATGCATGTATTTAAAAGATCTACATGCTATTATAGCAATATATCCTACAGGGTGTCCTAAAAAATTTGCATTTTTACCGATATTAAATATTTTTTCTTCTCAAAAAAGCAGAAAAATTTTAGAAGACAAAAAGAGTGCATTTTTAGTAGTTTAATCTAAAAAAACAAAATAAAAATTGTAAAAAAAGTCAGTGGCGTATATTATTTTAAAAATTATTTTCGATAAGGTGTCTTGATAATTTTAATTAGTTAGGCCTAAATTAGGGTCTTAATAATAAAAATAACATACCAAACTAAAAAAAAAAATCGGCAACAGGGTATTTAAGATAATAACAAAAAATAACATTTTTTTTTAATTTTAGGTTTAGCACTTTGTTTCATAGAAACTATTTTAATTACACTAAAATAAGGGCTACCTCATTTCGAATTCAAAAGAAAATAATTTATTATTATTTTTTTTCCAATTGTCTAATTAAAATGCTTAGTAATTTTATATTTATTCTAAAAGTAAACCTTTATAATGCTGTAATGTTATTTATATAACTGAAAAAAAAAAAGAAAATTAAATTACATTTTTTTTATTGTTATCTAAAAAAGCAGCTGCAGCTTTAGTTAGAATTCCGTGTAATATTTTAAATAAATGCTCTTTTTAACACCGGTCTTGCAGTTATCTCGTGCTGTTAAATGTCTTCTCCTACAGCGTGTTAAAGTAAAAATGTTATAATTTGCACTGAGAAGTAAGTTTAGTGGAAAAGTCTAGACGCATTCTAATAAAATATGCTAAGTTTCTACTGTAAAATGGTTTAAGTAATTTTAGAGTATTTAGGGATCACTACAATATAATTCTTTTAAAATATTTTAGAATACTTTAAATGTCAAATAAATCTTTTCTAATTTAAAGAAGAATGATTTTTACGTACCTCATTGTCAGAGAAAATGGGGTTTGAAGTTGATATAAGATCTATAAATATTTAAACCAAAATTCTTTTACAATTTTATTTTTTTTTGAACTGACCCTATTTATATTTCATAAAATGTAAATTATCAATTATGTTTTTTAATATACAGTGTGGGCAGTTTAATGTATTGGGATCTTAGAATCTATAAAAAATAAAAACGGTTAAATAAGCAAAATTTTAGACATTTTTTTAGTAATTTAAAGACGTCCACTGCAAGATATTTAAAAGAACTGAAACATGGCATAATCTACAACGCTTTGTAGATTTTTTATTATTTTTTTATTTGTAAAAACCTTTTCGAAGCAATATTTTAGGTAAAACACAATTATTGAATCAGATCTTCAATTCAAACATTCTGGTTATTCCAAATCATCATCAACATCTTTTTTTTTTTATGGTCGCCATAATGGATTTTTATATTTTTATATTAACCATAAAAACCCCTTTTTGTTAATATATAAAAAGTTTGTGCTTCTTATTTTTTTTTTAATTTCACGACCGTTGATTTTCTTTTAATAGGCTTTTGATAGCTCTGGAATATTATTTTTGTTTGGTACTGTTTAACATTTTTTCAAGTATGATTTCAGTTAATGATTACTTTAATTTTTTTAAAATAACTTATATCTTGGAATAATATATTGAAAAATAACAGCTCAGCTGTTGCTAAAACACATCTTGCAACCTGGAGGCTATTTTTCTATAGTCACAAGTACGCAAATATTTCCTCTAAATTTTTATAAAACAAAAAAAATCTAAATTTAAACAGTAATTTTTCCTTTTAATTGTGATAACATCGCCTTAATAAATTTAAATCATTTTAAAAAATTCCTTTACCGATCTAAAAATAACTAAGCAAACAAAGAAAGCCGTTGCGTCGGCATGGTTTGAAACTCGTGTTGACATAGCGCATCCAATAAAGTCTCGAGATTTTGCCCGCCAGAAAAAAAGCGCATGAAATAAAAAAAAGGAAAAGGGGTCGGATGACAAGGTCTGTGCGTCGGGAGACCGGGGACAGGCAGTACAGCTGTATGTTTGGTGGAGTTAACCATGGTTAGAAAGATCTCTACGTAAAGAAAGTAAAATAATGAAAGTGATTTGTGAATGGTATGTTTTGGAGATTAGAGGAGAGTCAAGGTAATATCCACATTTATAAATAAGATAGTTCATCATTAATTAATACCGAGTGTCCGAAAAAATGTAAATAATTTCTAACTTTGACCTTAAACTTTCCAATTTATAGTGATAAAAAGCATTCTTAAATTGTGTAGTAACGTCGATAGACTTACGCCTCATAGACTCCGAAAGGCGTTTCGGTTTTTCAGTGAAATTAAAATAAATTTCTTGCTAATTTAAAGTGAATTTTTCGTCGATTTTTTGAGTAAATTTCGTAAATTTTTCCCCTCACATTTTTTTATAAATTAGACTTTGATAAATGTGTAAACATCTGATATTGTAACTAGAAAATTAGTTACGTTTAATTTTTATAACCTCTTGAGAAATAAATTAATGCTGTTAGTGCCTGGTAAAAGAGTAATTTTAAACCTTTCTTCTTTGTTGAACATAAAAAAATAATTTAGTTGTTAAGGGGAAATTTTATCTTGAAATTGTTGATACGCCTTCTTGGGGTATAAGAAGAATTTGTAGCGTAGTAATTTATAAAATCTACTTTAATAAAACTTATGTATATTTATGCTATTCTAGTATCTTAATTAGCAATAGTCCTTCTACAGGGCATCCAAACCTTAAATTTGCATCTATCAGGTTTGCATTTTATATTTAGCCGATAGCAGAGTTTTTCGGCAACTACTTTTGGTGCGGACGCTTACCAATTAACGTTTATCCATTAACAGTCTTAAAGAATTACGTCGACCTTTATTCAGGGAGGTGAGAGCTAAAACAAAAAATATTTTGTAACAAATTAAAAAATGTGTAGGATTTGTCAGGGCCTAAGAAGTATATCAGAGTAATACAATTCGTGACAATCAAGTAATACATTTTTTAACGAGAACCCAACTTCCTCGATCTGAATAAGCAGTTCAGCGCTAGACATTTTTAGAACAAAACTTAGAACGGTTTTATACAAAAATAAGTACCACCCAAATAAGCCAACATAAGTATTACCCATATAAGCCAACCATTGTTCAAGAACTTTTTGAAAGCGATTTTTAAAGGAGACTTATCTCTTGTTGCTGGTATATTAACCAGGAGAATGTAAATTCTAGCAGTGCCATTATCTATTAGGAATCATATTTTAGTAACTGTGGAATTCATGAATGTTTGGTGGTGAAATAATTTTTCCCATTAGCTGGTTTAGCCTAATTTATACATATTCTTGTATAATAAGGTAATTGACTTATAGAATCCTTTTTACCAGATTACATAAACTGGTAAACAATATTTAGATATGCTACAAAACTAAATTCTTCCTGCAATTAGAGATAAAGCACAAAATTTATTTTATAATATGTGGTTTTAGCACATTCTAGGGATAAGAACGGTTACAAAACGTTGATGGAAAAGTAACGTTACACACACCTCAAAAGCGAGGCTGGATAGGCTTTTATATCTTTAACTTTTAAGTTTCGTGTTTTTCATTTAAATATTACATAATAAAGGCTTTTATAAATTAATTATTGTTAAGTTGGTAACATTGCATACCCTAGTAACTACATTCATGTTAAATATTTAATTAGCTAATACGATCAAAAGATTTGTTTTGTTCGTCAAAGTTGTTTTTATACTTGGATTAACAATAAGGCAAACACACCTAAGTTAATTGTTTAACGAGAAAAGAAACAACTTTTGCCACTTCAGAGGAAAAGTTCGTTTGCACAGATAAAAAGGGACAAATAACATTTATGTTTTCAGGGCATTTCTCGCTAATCTGTATTGAGTTCGTCGGGTAAGCAAAACCTTATCTAAGTCCTAAGACAAAGTTTAGCGGTAGAGTTTTGTCTGCTAGTATTTCTATTAGTTGTAAGTTTAAACTGGTAATTAAGAAGCCGCAAAAACATTTTGATCAATCCCCTTTATGTATGCACTTGTTACGGGATTGCGATTATTATTTCGAAAATATTTAAAAGTGGGACTTGCAAATTATAAAGAAATTAAGATTAAATAAAAACAGTAATCATTTCTTAGGGCCCTAAGAGAAAATGTGTTTGTTCTTGCATTTAATTTTTTTATTTAATTTTTGCAGACAATTTTACCTTTTAATGATGTACTACACAATGTAACATAATCAAAATTATTTTCAATCGTAAATCTGACAACAGTGACTTATGAGTATAAACAAGTAAAATATAGACACAAAACCTATATACTGGTTATCACAGAATGTTGTAATATCACCTCTTATTTCTTTTGGGATTTTTAAAATATTGTGGTACAATAAGGATATAAATTGTTCCTTTTTAAAATTATCCGAACATTTAAATTACTAACATTTACATATATATCTTCCTAAATTAAATTGAAAATAATGATAGGCTATCAATGGACATAATATAGTTATAAGACCAAATAACTCTGATGGTTCTTTTAATAAAATTAACGTTTAAATTTTATTGTGAGTATTTACTTTAGTAACCTGCTATTTACACTAATAAAGAGTTTTTTTTTTAAATAACCTAAAGTTAAGCACGATTTTATTCATTAATAAGTGATTGTAACTAAAAATTAAAGAAATAAATATTGTTAAAACCATTAGCCACCATTTAAAGAGGAATTATACAAAGCACTATAATAAAGTAATATCTTGCTGGTTTGGTTAAATTATTATTTTTTTAATTATAAAAAATGTGTAACTGTTAAAACTTAAATTAAACAATTCTTACCTTAATAAAATCTCTTTTAAATGTTAAATGGAATATAAAATATAAAAAGTATGAATTTTACTTTTTCTAAAAAAAAGATTTTATTGCTATTTGCTAGACTGTAAAAGAGTGTTTAAAGTCTATGATAAATAAATGTTATTAAAAGCTTATAGTTATAACGTTTTAAGATAAACAATGTTACAACCTTTTATTAGCAGTTTAGGATATATAAGTGTTTCTATTGGTTTTTATACAGCGTAAAAACGTCCATACGCTTACAAAAACCGACCAAAAAAAATATAACTTAAATTCAATGTCTTGTAAAAATACATAGTTTATGTCTTTTAAAGTTTCGTGTACCTTTAATAGTTTTTAAGATATTGACGTTCTTAATTTAAAAAAATCGTTAATATCTGACATTACGCCTTTTCCCGATTATTTGCTGTTTGACCCTCAATTTTGACTTCAGATTCGTGTTCAGCGGAAAAAAATCCTCAAGAGAATCCTAGTCCGATACCCAGCACACACCACTTTTTTTTGTGGGCCTGTGTTATTTTACTATATTTTACTTTATTAGATTGTATTAAGGTGTCAATTTATTAGAGAATAAAATATAAAAAATTAAAGTTATAGACTTCTTTAAACTATCCATATTTAAACCTAGTGTCGGTGTATAAATATCTGAAATTAATTTAATTTAAATTTAAAAATTAAAATAAAACATATTTAAATAAAGTATCGTAATTACTGATTCCATCAAGTTGAGATAGTCCCTCCCTTGTCTAATGTCGTCTTGATTTGGCAAGACGAGAGACTGATTTTTTTATTATACGATGGCATGAGACAATATTAGAAAACACCGTTTATTTCGCCGAGAATCTATAGTTTTGCTTGAGATTTCCTGTTATCTTGTCAGGGATTTTGACGCATATAAATAATATTTAAAATTATAATTAAAAGTAATGACGCATGGGCCAGTGACGATTAGTTAAACAAATATACTCAATTAGAAAAAAGTAAATAGTGTGTTAGGTACTTAATTACATTTATCGGAGACGATAAAAAATTGGAGTACATAAAAAAACTGTCTAACGCTAAGTTGTGCATGTTTTTCAAATATATTTTCCTACAGAATAAATCAAGAAAATGTAAACAAGCAAATGGAAACTTGCAATTCTACTTTT